>CM065654.1:16950362-16957576 GCA_033220385.1 Triplophysa yarkandensis | reverse complement strand
GTTGAAAGTTTAATGAGTAAAATATTCCATATACGTGCATGTATGTAATGTTTAGTAATAAATAAATAATCATGTCTATGAGATGGTGTTTAGAACAGAAAAAGTTCAGAAATATTGAAAGGAAAATTGTGTTCGTTAAAAAAAAAATGTATTAAGTGAATTATAAAGTAGGGAAATAACCTGGCTAATATAACATGTACATTTAATCCCACTTGTACACTTCTATTGGACTTTCTATTACTGTTTTCTTATCTTATTTAAGTTATAAAATAGATATATATATATCTACTATATATAATAAATATTTCTCATAATATTTCTGCAGAGACTCTCTCGTGTCGTCCGTTCAGCGCCTCTCGCCGCGTGACGTCATCATCGAGCGCCCGCCACACGTGTGTTCATCCCATCATGGAGTTCGAGGGCTGCTGCAGCTTCAGACAGAGACTCGTGCTGTCCACGTTGAGTGGAAAACGAGTGAAAATCAGAAATATCAGATCGAAAGATGACAACCCCGGCCTGCGAGGTGCGCAAACACTCGACTTTATGTTCATAAAGTGTTAAAACACACAAGAAATGTTGTGTGACGCAGTATCTTATGTAAACAACATGTGGTGCAGTGTACAACCTAGCCTCTTTTCATCATATTTACATTTATTAACAGGCAAATAGTACAATTCTGCAATGGTGTGAACAATGAAAAGTTTTAATTTTTGTACTTTTTTAAAATATAAGAGACACATGTATCATTATGGGCCACTGATTTAACTTTAGTGTTCTTAATTATTTTTAACCAATGACATCCTACAAAGAAAAACCCACAGAAACTATTATAGTTCATATCTGTGATGTCATTTCTATCTGATTCAAATATCTGTAGTGTCTTTATAGAGTTGAAATCAAAATAAACAAATGTTTGTAATTTAATTTCATTGATCATGTGTTAGGTTCAGTGACTGACAGTAGACAATCTCTCTGTTCCTCCAGATTTTGAAGCCAGCTTCATTCGGTTACTGGAGAAGGTGACCAACGGCACCAGGATAGAAATCAACCAAACCGGTGAGTTGAGACGAACGCTTGTGTGTTGGATCATCTTCCCTTATAGAACACACACACACACACACACCTGACACACACTGTTCTCTCATCTGCAACACATCTCTGAGACATCATGTGCAGATGGTCCGATGACCTCGGAAGATGTTAAGGATTAAAACAGATGTACAACAGTTTTCTAAGAAGTTTATCAAATGATTTAACAAAGCAGATGTTTTCCAGATCTGTGCCATCTGGATGGTGTCTCTAAGGAGAAGGTTGTAACTATGGTAACGCTCGTGATGTGTTTTGTGTAGGAACGGTTCTCTTCTATCAGCCCGGACTGTTGTACGGAGGGTCTGTGGAACATGAGTGTAATGTCCAGCGTTCGGTGGGATATTACCTGGAGGCTCTGCTGATGTTAGCGCCGTTCATGAAGAGTCCTCTCAAAGCTGTGCTTAAAGGTGTCACCAATGACCCTACAGATCCATCTGTGAGTTCACTTCAATTGATTTACGCTAAAATGAAGTGCTTGTTCGATATGCTGAGTGTAATGCTCTGATGTTTAGGGATTCCTTCTGGGTAAGTTGGTTTAGTCTATTAATGAAGTTGATTGTGATTTGCTATTTTGTTTTTGTAAACAGATATATCTTTGTTGTGGAAATGATTATGATAAATAGTTTTTGTTTGGTATTTAGATTAGATTTAGATTCGATTCAACTTTATTGTCGTTGCACATGTAGGATACAAGGCAACGAAATGCAGTTAGCATCTAACCAGAAGTGCAATAAGCAGTAAATACAGGTTATATATGTATATATACAATAATTATACAGAATATATGAATATAGATAAGTATTATGGACAAATTTACAGGTTAATATACAGGCAGGTGTGCTATGAACATCCTATACATTATGTACAAGTGTATGTACACTTTAGACAGAACTATAAACATAATTTACAGAACTATAAACATATTTCTTTAATTGTAAGTTTCTGTGTCTTCTGCAGGTGGATCTACTGAAGGTTACTGCTCCTGCTCTCATGAAGAGGTTTGGCATTGATGGAGAGGGTTTAGAAATAAAGGTATTACTAGAAACACACTTTGTGTAACACTCTGGTGTAATAAGCTTGCTCAAATTGTAATTCAGAAAAACATACAACAAAATTCATCATAATAGTTTCTGTGCAATTGTTTGTTAACAATAAATCAACTTGTTTAATAATGATTTAGCGGTGCTCTGAATCTTGCGGTGTGTTTTTCAGGTGGTAAAGAGGGGCATGGCTCCAGTGGGGGGTGGTGAGGTGCATTTCTCCTGTCCGGTACGTAAATCCCTGAAACCGGTGCAGCTGACAGAACCTGGAAAAATCAAGAGGATCCGAGGAACAGCGTATCCTTTCACTGAGACGGAACATTAAGACACTGCTCAGTGATTTTTTTTGTATTCTCTGGATTTGTATATTTCTGGTGGTTTTCTTGACCCAGTGTATCAGAGTGTCTGTGCGGGTCTCTCCTCAGATAGCAAACAGAATCGTGGACTCTGCCAGGAGCATCTTAAATAAATTTATCCCGGACATTTACATATACACAGACCACATGAAGGGACTGAATTCTGGAAAGTAAGAAAAGTGTATTTCTGTCACAAATAGACAGACTAGAGGGCAACAGTTCTACAGAAAGGTTTCTGTTTCTAAAGTTGCATAGATTTTAATTTCTTTTGTAAATGAACTCAAATTATTTTGTGAAATTAAAGTAAGATAGAAGTGTCTAATAAAGTATTTTATTTATATTTTGATGACAAAATGTATAGTTATGATTGTGAAGTCTAAAGTGATAAATTGTCAACACTTTTTTTTCTGTTATTTGAATGTATTCTTTTAATAATTATATTCACTGTGCATTGATGTTTTATTATAACCTGTTGCTTTAGAAACATGAACTATCTCTCTGACTCATTGTGTTAGGTCTCCAGGGTTTGGCTTGGTTCTGGTTGCAGAAACAGTAAATGGGATGTTTCTGAGCGCTGAGCTCATGTCCAAACCGCAGGGTCAGGGGGATCAGATGTTACCGGAGGATCTGGGCAAGAATTGTGCCAAACTGCTCCTGGAGGAGATCTACAGGGTGAGCCCATCAGAATGTTTCTTACGTTCTTTAGGATATACTCATTTAAAGCATGCGAGTTGAAAGCAACAGGAATACTGTAAGACAAGATTATACGCAGTACTTTAGATAGAAGTGAACAGGGGTATTATAGGATGTTGGGGTGTTAATGTTTGAAAGTGTGTATGTTTGTCTTAAGGTTAATGAGTAGCTGGTGGTGGATGTCTGTAGTAAACACTTCATACGCACACGCTTACGCACACACATACACACACAAAGTTCTGAATCTGCTTTCAAGACATCATGTGAGTGTCTGCTTACTCTTTACTATTTACATATATGTCTGGAAGTTATGATTTGTCATTTGAGTTTAAATTCAGTTGTATACCTTGGTTCAACCCCACTGAAGAGAATCAGATTTGTTTCTTTTTTAATTTTACATTTACATGTACATGTAAATGTAAATGTACATGTAAATGTAAATGTTTCTCTGAATAGCAGCTTCTGAAAATATTTGGTCTAGCATTGAATCATTTCAGTTTTTGTCTTTTTATAGTTCCCACATAAAATCATGTTATGTTAAGATGACAATAGCAAGATTGTTATTAAAGAGTATTATTCCGAATTTTAAGTAATATGAGCATCATAACCAGTGACCAATGCATCATTGCAATTAATTTCTTTTGTTTTTCAGCATTTGTGGAGTTGTTTTAATTGCTTCCAACTACATAACTATCTGTTGTTTTGTTTTTCATTGGTTGATGTTTAGCTGTTTTTCAGTTATTGATGCATGTGGTTGTTTGCGTTCGGTGTGTTTTGGCAGTATTGTGAGGTCACTGTCATGTTTTGTCCTTGATGATGTCAGAGAAAGCAGGCTATCGACCCCACAACCATACATATGTACACAATCGCCTTCAGCTTAATCCAACACATACATACATGTTTCATAAGTCTAATACAGTTTAAATATCAAATACTATGAGAAATAATTACTACGAGTTTTAAATTGTATAATGTTAAATCAGTGTGACATGCCAAATTGATTATTTTCGTTTATATGTGGAATGTGATTTAGATTCTTTTGACATTAAATGAATGACACTTAACACGTCTTACATTCTGATGATCTCATGGGCTGAAAACACAAGACTGCTTATGTGAGGTTAACAAAGACGTTTAGTGTGTGCTCAAATAATTCAATCGAAAGAGTTTTGCAGCCGTGGACGGTAAATATGGCAGAAACATCATGGAGAAGTGAAGGAGGAGGGAATCTCAGGTCTGGTCTGGTCTGGTTTACGCTGGTGTGATGTTTGGGACTTTTCCTGCTGTTGTTGGGTATTCCGGGAAAGTTTCTGTAAATCCCACCTTCATCATGAGATTTTAAATACTGACAGCAGGCGAAAGTCAATCTTCACTCTTGGATGTCATTTGAATAGACTTAGCAATTGTTGGTGAGAATTGACTTTTGTACCTGTTTTTATCTTTTTATTTTAATGTAAATGTTCATTTCTTGTGGTTTTGATTTGAACATGTTACACAGATTTATCATTTAATCCCTCTTGTACTTTAATGTTATAATCTTAAAAAAAAAAAAAAGAATACTATTTCCGTCTTATACCTAACTGGATCATTGGGCATGCTTAAATTGAATTCAGGTTTATACACTTCTTAAATGAAATAGTTTGAAAACCATGGATTGAATTTGTTGACAGCAGATGTAATCCACGAGGGAGTGTAGTTTTACTGCAGAATTTACTGATTTAATTACCTGATTATGGGATGTCCTGAATGATATCTACTGAATACAGAGAGCTGAATGTTTAGTCATTTTGAAACAAACATTGTCTAAATAATTATTTCACTCAGCAATTTTTTCAGCAATGACCCCATACACCCGCCTTACGCGCTCGCTCTCTCTCTCTCCTCTCTACCAGGGTGGATGTGTGGATTCAACCAATCAAAGTTTGGCTCTGTTATACATGACATTAGGACAACAAGATGTTTCCAAAGTTCTTCTAGGACCTCTCTCACCTTACACGTAAGTCTTGATCTTTCATGTAAAGGTTTGTGTTCATCGTGACTTGTGTTCCAGTGTCGGACGTCAGAGGAGCTTCCAGTGTCTCCAGCGGTTTATGATGAACTGTTCATCTTCAGTTATCATGGTACCGGTGCTGTATGCCTGTCAAGTACAGTACTATGATAACTGAAGATTGGCCGTGCTTACACGTGTTTCATCAGAGATGGATTCAGTTCCTGAGTTTAATAGATTTAGTGTGACAAAGTGAAGATTAATCAATCATTTAAACACATTCATTTAGCTCTTCACGTATGTTTGTGTTTGCATATTTATAGGTGTCTGGACATCGAGAAATGACTATGAATCTTGGAAAAAAGTTTAATATTACATACATAGTTTAACATAGTAACAACACATATAGTTAAAACATAGTAGTTTAAAGGTTAAACTTTTTTTTAAAGTCATTTTAAAAGTTGACCATACAACAAGTATGTATCTTCATTTGATTTTGTATGATTGTCCTTCAAACTTTCTTTTTACTTTGATGTGGATTTATGCCACTTTTTCAGAAAGCTAGCTAGGGCAATAACTGTTGTTTTTAGTTGCTTACCATAGTATCTGCATGTTATTCTTATATTTAGATGGAGGTAAAAAGGATCAGAACCACTTATTAATATGGTGTTTTTTCACCTTGTAGAATCGAGTTTCTTAGACACATCCGAGACTTCTTTCAGATCATGTTTAAGATCGAGACGCAGAAACCTGGAGATGAGGAGCAAATTGGAGGAGAGAAAGTTCTGATGACGTGTGTTGGAGTGGGATACAGTAACATCAGCAAAAGCCTCAAATAAAAACCTCAAGTTTTCCTGAACAAACACACACAGAATGCTTATTTGTTATATTTCATGTTTTTGTACAATCTTTGTATTTTAGTCGATATTTCTATATGTGTTCATGACTGACTGAATGTTGGTTTAATTCCTAAATTGATTTTCAAATTAAATTTATGAACACAAAACCAGCGTGCCTGTCTTTATTATCCTTGATGTTTTTTATTGTGTCGGTCAGTTTGTCTTTGTGTCCGATTATTTGGACCCTTACATGTCGGGACACCAGACTTGGTGATAGCGGTGCATGAGAAAATAAAATCTATCATATTCTGAAGTTTAATAGTAGTTCTGCGTGAAATAACTGCTCTTATCTTCGAGCTACGCTCGCTTTCATCAACTTCACTTTAACAGATTTTGAATATATATCTTTGGCTGACTTTATAGCACTTTAAGATTCAGTAAGAACTTGTTTTTGTATTAAATACATACAATATAGTAAAACTTTGTTTTATATTTAGCTAAACTCCTGTTTAGAAGTGATGAAAATATGTTTAAGAGATTCTTTGTGGGATTTCAGTGAATTATAATGAATCAAAAAGCAAAACTTGGATGTAGGCTCTTCACACAATACAACATACTTATATTTCTTATCTAATATTGTGCTGAAACCCTTTTGTAATAGTTTTTATATTAATTGAAAACAAAGAAAAATAATTTGAATTGAGTTCCCCATCAGACATTGGTGTATTTGTTCTATATAATACATCTATATCATGTGTCTATAAAATGAGTCTATATAATATATCTATATAATGTGTCTATATAATGTATCTATATCATGTATCTATATAATGTGTGTATATAATGAGTCTATATAATATATCTATATAATGTGTCTATATCATGTATCTATATAATGTGTGTATATAATGAGTCTCTATAATGTATCTATATTACATATCAATATAATGTATCTATATAATGTATCTATATCATGTGTCTATATAATGTGTCAATATGATATATCTATATAATGTATCTATATAATGTGTCTATATAATGTATCTATATCATGTATCTATATAATGTGTCTATATAATGAGTCTCTATAATGTATCTATATTACATATCCATATAATTTGTCTATATAATGTATCTATAGAATGCATCTATAGAATATATCTATATAATGTATCTGTATAATATATCTATAGAATGTATCTATATAATG
>CM065654.1:16942862-16945362 GCA_033220385.1 Triplophysa yarkandensis | reverse complement strand
CCTCTTCTTCAGAAGTTTCTAGAACAACCTTCAACCGGCTTTCACCAGATCCTGTCCCAGCAACCGACCAATGACAGCAGCAGTTATCTGGACCTGGCCAATACCGTGAGTCTCAGGGTTATATATTCAAAAGCTGATTCTATAAAATATACCTCTTTACCTATACAATATACCTCTTTACCTATACAATATACCTCTTTACCTATACAATATACCTCTTTACCTATACAATATACCTCTTTACTTATAAATTATACCTCTTTACCTATAAAATATACCTCTTTACCTATACAATATACCTCTTTACCTATACAATATACCTCTTTACTTACACAATATACCTCTTTACCTATAAATTATACCTCTTTACCTATACAATATACCTCTTTACCTATACAATATACCTCTTTACCTATACAATATACCTCTTTACCTATAAAATATACCTATTTACCTATAAAATATACCTCTTTACTTATAAATTATACCTCTTTACCTATACAATATACCTCTTTACTTATAAATTATACCTCTTTACCTATACAATATACCTCTTTACTTATAAATTATACCTCTTTACCTATACAATATACCTCTTTACTTATAAATTATACCTCTTTACTTATAAATTATACCTCTTTACTTATAAATTATACCTCTTTACTTATAAATTATACCTCTTTACCTATACAATATACCTCTTTACTTATAAATTATACCTCTTTACCTATACAATATACCTCTTTACTTATAAATTATACCTCTTTACTTATAAATTATACCTCTTTACTTATAAATTATACCTCTTTACTTATAAATTATACCTCTTTACCTATACAATATACCTCTTTACTTATAAATTATACCTCTTTACCTATACAATATACCTCTTTACTTATAAAGTATACCTCTTTACCTATACAATATACCTCTTTACCTTTACAAACTCTTAACTTTATAGCTCATTTAGATGATCTACATTAGGTTTTGGGCTTTATTTTCAATCTCTCATTCTCATAATTTGCTAAAAATTAAAAAAGAAGAAACCCAGGTAAAGATGACTTTGACTGGTCATTTTTGGTAAATTATTTTGTTCTCTTTTATCTTGTAGTTAAAATCTGATATGGTTACAGTCTTGACTTGTTGTTGTGTTATGTTATGTTATGTTATGTTATGTTATGGTTCTTTGACATTATCCAGAAATGAAAACTCAGATGTTCAGATGAGGTTTGGTTTTTTACAGTTATTGTTGTGTTGTGTTTTTCTCATCTGTAGATGACGCTCAGCAATTGTGTCTTTGTGAGTTTGTTATTGCTACGGATAAGAGTGTTTCTGATTATTTTTCTACTGTACAGATCTTATTTCTGTAGCTTTACTTCTTTATTTTTCATGAAGTCACGTTGGATTTCTGCTGAAAGTGCCTTTTTGACCTCGATAGAAAATCTTTTTGTCCTGTCACAACACACTATCGGTGTATTAGATAAATATACGGTGTTTATTTTAAATGAAGTGAATATGAAGCTGGTGTTTGTTGTAACATCTGGTAATGGGATGTTTTAGACATCTGGTTTATAGTGAAAGTGTTCTGAGCCCTAAGGAGACTCTCTGTTCTCTCGTGAGCTCAAGAACGGCTCCAGTCGCTTTACTTTTATGATTCATATTTGAATTATAATAAACATTAGGTTTTATGGGCTCTTAAAGAAGTTTTTAAGAGTTGCTGAAACTTTGAATTATGAATGATTTTTATATTAAAATGATCTTTCTTTTGGATTTGTGTTGAAGTGTTCTTGAGGGGTTTTGTAAGATTTGCTTGTTTTATAAAGGTTACATACACTTGTGTGTGCGCGTGTGTTTGTGTTAGTGTGTGTGTGTGTGTGTGTGTGTGTGTGTGTGTGTGTGTGTGTGTGTGTGTGTGTGTGTGTGTGTGTGTGTGTGTGTGTGTGTGTGTGTGTGTGTGTGCGCGTTTGTGTGTGCGTGTGTGAAGGATTGTTTATGTGCACTTTTATGTGTTTATTTGGCTTTGCATAACTTGTATTAGATTAAAATTTTGTCTCAGTTAAAAGAATTATTGTGTTGCATCCAGTTCCACAAGACTTGTCTCATGTCTGTTGACCTGTTACTTAATGGTGTGTGTGTGTGTGTGTGCGTGTGCGTGTGCGTGTGTGTGTGCGTGTGTGCGTGCTTGCATGCGTGCAAAAGGCTGCACAATTAATCGAAAAATTCATCAGGATTACAATTATGGGTGAAACATTACATAATTGTCAATTATAATTCCGAAATAATTCCCATAACAAACTTTTGTTTACATGATATTATTTAATTTTGAATGTTTGGACCATTTACCATATAGTTGCTTCATAAAAAGATAAAATATTTCAAATGTTAAATCTATTAATCATCAATAACAATTGCAATTACAAAATCAAAGAAAATAATTGACACTTAGGATTTTTGTCATAATCCTGCTGCCCTAGTGTTCGTGTGTGTTTTCAGGGTGTGT
>CM065654.1:16927862-16935362 GCA_033220385.1 Triplophysa yarkandensis | reverse complement strand
GTTCAGACGGAGGTAGAGTTAAAAACAGCTGGTACTTGTCAAGATACGCTGGTTGTGTGGCCTGAGGATGTTTACACGCATTCATCTGAGATTGTTTTAGATATAAAGAGTCTTGGAGTCTTGAGGAACATCTCAAGAGAGTTTGTCAGCAGACTGTATTTTAACTCTGGGTCATTTCATCGATTTCAGCAGATAATGGTTGTGTACATGTGTTAACTTCGCCACTATTATTAATGGAAAGATTGTTTTTATATGATTTAGTATAGGAGACTGTAGTAAAATTCCAATAGTGCTTTTGAACCTCGCCATAGTAAATATTGAAACACACTAGCGTATTCGCTACGGTTTATCAATTCACTAGAGTTACGGTATTCTACTGATACAGAATGTAGTTCCTTCCATATGTAATATTTACTGCAGTGTACTAAAGTTAACACTGAAGTCAATGACCCTGTTTGCTGCAGTTAGTACTACAGAATACTACAGAATACTGCATTGTGCATTGACACTGTAACACATTCTTTTATGTACTATATTATATTACATTTGGTCTATGTTAATATATTAAATATAATAGAATGCTACAGGATTTATCAGTTTACTGTAATAGTTTACTAATAGTAATAGTTTTTAGTAAATATTGAAGAATACTACAGCACACAATATCAAAACATCACGATGACCATGATCAAGGCAGTACACTTTAATTTATTTACCGTAGTAAATTGTACAAATATTGATTAATGCAGATTTCTAAAGTTAATATATTAACACTAGTACACACTATAAAATCGTAATGATTAATTTAGTACATTATACTTTAATATTTACATTATTATTTATCCAGTATTTGTGAAGTTTACTAGAGTAAATATTTAAAGTTTACTGCAGTATGTTTTCATGTAAGGAGGAATTCAACAGTTTTAATGGCTCTGTTTCTCACGGTAGACGCCTTGTGTCGTCCTTCGGTCAGGAGACAGTCTTGTCTTTATCTAACACATTGTGTCTTTCCTCTTCGCAGGCAGCCAGCCAAAAGTATGAGTGTTGTTTGATAAGTACAGAGCCACTGTCTATTTTTATCTCTCTTCTTCCCCCTTACACTGATCTAACTCTCCAGCCGTACCGAGCATTAAAATGCCTTTAAGATCAGAAGCTTTCTTTGAGTTTGAGTGGCTGTAGGGTCAGGACCTCGAGCGCAGAAGTTCATATCTTATCCAGAGTCTGTGTTTCTGTGATGTTCAGGGGGAACTATCACTCAATTTACTGTCAGCAAAAACACTTAAAGAAAGGAAAAACTCAAGGTATCTGTGGTGACTTTGTTCCTCCGTTGAATCTCATTTATGTGTAGAAGAAATAATCGAGATGTTAAACAGATCTTATCTGTGTTTTTGTGTGGGTGAGATTTGTTGTGAGATTTTAAAATCTTTCTCAAAGAGAAATATCTGAGACACAGATGAGATTATTTGTTCTCCATTGGATCCCATTGAGTATGATGCAGTGGTCATTTTTTTTTAAACATAACTTTATCTATTCTAAACTCTTATTGGCTTATTTTCCATTGTTCAATAAAATCAAATATCTTTTCAATAAGATTTTTTACTTTTAAATTTTAGATGGAGACAAGACAACATTTTTTTAGGCCACCAAATTTCCCTTAAGCTTAAACATTCTGCAAGAGACATTAAGTGTTTCTAAATTTAAATACATACATTTGGCAGATTCTTATAACTAAAGTGTTTTTTTATTTCCTACATTACACTTGATTCTGACTATGTGCAATCACTGAGATAAAACCCATAAGCTCCAAGACATTTTTTCATGTTCTGTCACCTGACAATCAGAACATGAGTGATCTAAAATCACATGCCGTCTCACTATATCACTTTCTCTTTCTTACTCCAGCACTCTTCAGCTGTTCTGTCTGTGTCTGTGTGCTAACATTCACAGATTTATGCTCATCCTCCATCAGGCTGACAAACGGTCAGACGGAGAGCTTGTGGACTCATGTAGTCGGCAGTAGAATCGCTCTCTGATGGATGTGAGAGAAGGTTGTGAACGTGGCGTCAGCATTGCTCCTTCCACAGAACAAGAAGACGGGAGGTTGTGTTTTGAAGGCCTGGCCGAGCTGCCAGTTTGATTTATGGATCTTGTGTAGGCAAGACAAACTCATTGGAGAGGAAAGAGGGTTAGCCCGGGTCTCAGACATCGGCTGAACAATGAGCCAGTGTTGATATGAACCAGGGCTTTTATTTCATATCAATTTAAAGGAATGATTTATTAATCTCAAGGGACTGTTTAATCTGAAGAAGGGCATCTGGATGTGTAATTCATTACTTTATAATGTTGTTTAAAGTCAAATAAAACTAAACCTGTGAGCTGAAACCACTCTGTTTCAAGTATCGCATTATATTAAGTGTGCAGCAAATCCAAAGATTTGTGTTTATAAAGTTTCCTGATAGATTTTGTGTGCAATGTGTTGGAATAATTGTTGTTGTGGCAGATCTGAGATGAGTAATTGATTTCACACACGTGTGTGTGTGTGTGCGTGCGTGCGTGCTTGCGTGCTTGTGTGTACATAATGCTTATAGTCAGCACTTGATTCATTTAGTGACCGTTTCTCTTGATTAGTTTCATTTAATGGAGGGATTCTGTGGTTTTCCTTTTCATCTGTGTATGTTTATCCGTGGCTTTTCTCTTTATGTTCCTCTCGTAATCAAGATCTTGTCTATTTATAACATACAACCAGACGCTGCTGTGTGTAACTGCTTCTGCACAGTGTGTGCACTAGAAAAGAGAGAAAAGAGAAGTGTGCAATTTAGTGAGCACTACAGAAGTGTGTGTTAGTGTACACTAGAGGAGTGTGCATTTAAAAGACACACTTTATTGTTTATAGACTTTATAGAGTTTTTTAATGTGCACTATTTAAGTGTGTGTTTAGGGTTCATGTAAATTCATTGTGTAAATGGGCACAACATGACAGTGTGTATAGTGTGCATCATAAAAGTGTACATATAGTGTGCACTAGAGATGGTAACCGTAAATTTCGTTTTAGTGTGCAATGGAGAATTTTGAGGTACAGAAGTGTGTGTTAATCTGCATTAGATGAGTGTATGTTTGGTTTGCATTAAAAAAGTTCAGAAGTATATTTTTAATGTTGAATAGAGAACATATGTTTTGGTTTGCATTAGAAATGTGTTTTATTTTTGCTAAATGTCTGTGTCTAAGTGTGTGCTACAGACATGAACGCATTAAGTGTGCACTAGAGATTGTTACAGAAAGTTGTGTCTGAGTGCGCTACAGAAATGTGTTTTAAGTGTGCAAAAAAGTGTTTATTTTAGTTTGCTTTAAAAAGACCTTTTTGTTTAATAAAAGCGTGTTTAAGTGTGCGCTGCTATTCTATTTATATGAGTGTGTCCTAGCAGTATGTTAAAGTTTACACTTACATTTACATTTATACATTTAGCACATGCTTTTATCCAAAGTGACTTACAGTAATAATGCAGTTGTCAATCATCACTGTAGATTAAACAGGGATAAGATATCTCACTCAAGAACACTTTAGTTATTGTCTGCTTACACTGGGATTCAAACCAACAACCTTCTGCTTACAAATCCAACTCTAGAAACGCCAGAAAGTTTTAATATGTGCTAGAGAAGTGTGTGTTAAGTGCGCAGCAGAGGAGTGTACACTGAATTGTGTTTTGGTGTGCGATGGAGAAATGTGTGTTTAAAGTGTTCATTCTGTTCCCTTAAATGAAGTGCATTTTTAGTGTGCACTGTAAGTGTGTTTATTTTAGTGTGCACTGGAGAAATGTGTATTTGATCATGTTCTATTCTCTATATTCTCTATAGGTTTTGTGTGTATTCGTGAGTTAGAAGAGAATCCATCTTTCACGGATCATTAAGTTGAAAGTCATGGTTTGAGCTCCTCAAGCACTTTCTCCCCGTAGAGTGTTTACACATCATCTCAGAAGACAGAATCCTTTTTATTCCACCTCTGAGGGACTGCATTCACTCCTCCGGTTCTGTACGGAGGACTGTTGCTGTTGGAGGGAGTTCTCTAGGCCTTTGAGTCATGTGTAAATGAAAGCTCTCTGGGTTTCAGTTTGCAGGCATGTGTCATAGCTCGAGCATTAACTGCAGAACAGATTTTTTATGTAACTGTTATTCAGACATATTCTGCATATAAAAATGGACTCTGCCTTCCAGATATTTGTGTATGAAACACATTTAAAAGCAGACTGTACGGTAGGTTTGTGAAGGAGGGCCAGGTCCTTGTGGTTTGTGATATGTTTCGGGTTTTCCGCTCACTCTTTGTTTATTGATATGATGGTACGGTTAAGCAAATATAATTCGATTTCTAGCTTGAAGCAGTTTGGAAGCGACACTTGATTTCAGTTGGAGCTGTAAGAGTGAAACCGTCGGTAGTTTTCTGTGTAAAATCAAACTTGTTTTTGTTATTTGTGGGGCATTTCTCTCTCTGTCTGACCTGAGCTGTTCTCCAGACGTACAGGGTGGAGATCCGCTTCCTGACGAGGATCTTCAGAATGGCCAATCTGTGACACAGACATTCTGTAATTGAACGCACAAACTTTTCTGGCATTAATTCATCCTCACGTGGTTGTAAATCTGTATTTGATTCTTTCCCCAGTGGAACGAATAAGAAAATATTTGGAGATGGTTTGGTGCTCATACAGCGGTTTAGTGTGTTGTGGTTATCAACACTCATCAAAATATCTTCTTTTGAGTTCTGCAGAAATAAGAAACTCATACAGGTCTGGGTGACTAAATGATGGGTTTTTAGTTTTATTTTGTGGTGAACTTGGCATACAGGGAAAGCCTGTCATTACAACATGCGCAAATTTGTATGTTTGTTCTTTAAATATTTTGAGGTATTGAACCATAAAATGACATCAAAAGAGTAAATAAATCAGGTTTGTATTATTTACTTATTAAAATATGTTGTACAGATGTTTGAATGTGTTTTCACATCACTTTGATCTAGTAACCTAGAGTTCTGTCCTTGGGTCATGAACTCTGACCTCTTTTCTCTCTGGATTTTAGAGATGTGAGGAGTGCTTGTAGCTTTGTGAAGACCAACAACCCTCAGACCTTCATCTGGTCACTCTGTGACACACTATTCGAAAGGTTATGTTCTGCTATAAAAGCAGATCTTTGGATGTAAAGATATTCACGTATCTTGTTTTTTCTTGGATGACAGTAGATGGGAACAGGAAATGCTGTAAGGAAAGCAGGAAATAACTTCAAGCTCACACTTTGAAGGCGACGGAGCACACTTTTGGCTCCTGGGCAATTTGAGCGTGGACAACTTGATTGGTTTCGTTTTAGATGTTGAAAAGAAATAAAAGAGAATGAATAGTGTAATAGTGTAAATACATGAAGAGTATGAAGGTGTAAAAGAATGAAGAACAATTTGGATTTTAGGAAATTTGAAATGTGTTAGTTCACATTGAGATCTTTAATAAAATTGAATTTTTGACCTCAGCTCAGTTTGAAACATTGTAGATGTGTGTTTCTAGTGGAGACATTTGTGAGAATTCTGACTCTTTTGCTCACGAGAAATATCTGAGACATAGAAAAGAATTAAACAAGTTTCCAATTGCTCTTCAGGTAATCTCGGATATCTAAGAAAAACAATTGAGACAATAAAGACTGTGTTTTTTCTTTAATGGTCAACGTCAAGTCCTCAAGACAGCAGAAAATACCAGAACCCCCACACACACAGACAATTCCTCCCTATCCTGACAGGAAGGAAAGGGCGACGTAAACATGTAAAGGAAGTTCAGTGTGCAGGCCGTGTGTGGACCCTATAGTTCACATGTGAAGACGACAGGAGTGTATCAGGAGTGTGTTGATGTTATATGAAGAGTTTAGAAGCTGTAAGAAACACGGCAGACCTGTCGAAAGAGAGACAGGACCTCGTATCAGCGTGCCAATCAGATGAGAGCATGCTGGCACTGGGCAAGCGGTGAGCGGGAGAATGCGAGACTCTGGAGAGGTATGCAGCAGAAGTGTGTGTCTGTGCTTGGGTGCGTGTGTCAGTGTGTGTGGCCGTCTGTGTGTGTCAGTGTGTGTGCTTGGGTGCGTGTGTTTGTGTGTGTGTGTGTGTGGGTGCGTGTGTTTGTGCGTGCATTCGTGGTATTTCAGGTGGGGTTTTTTTCATCACAAGCAGATGGCGGAGCTACTTTGAAGAGTTGTGTTACTGACATTTCTCTGTTTTTTTTATGAAACTGCTTGTTAGTCTCTTGTGATTCAAATGTATTATTAAATAATTCATATGGGCAGGTTGAGACGTATAAAACAGGGTGTGCTTCATAAATGGTCACTGTTTTTAAATATTCAACATCAGCATCAATCTCTCACTCTCTCTTCTATAGATGTATATTTAACACAAAAGAACTCAATCATTAACTGCAATCTATAGTCAAATTTGGCATGATAATATTTTAAATCTTTATAAACTCTAAAGAGTACTACAGTATTTACTACAGAATAGTATATTACATACTATAATATGTAAAGTTCTTTCATGAAAGTCGGGAATTGTGTCTAGTGAGCAGAATATCAGATGCTTTTTTAGCAATAAAAAACTATAAAAGAAGTATGTGTGGTATTAGAATAAGGACGTACTGTATCCGTCATGTTTTATTCCATATGACATGTGTGCTCTTTGAAGCATGACAAATTTAAAATAACCTCTAAATTAGGGTGTGTAAAAAACTATTCATAAGAAAATCATTTACTTATTTTTTTGAAAAACAGCATTAAAATTTGCCTTGATTTTGATTTGATTGACTTTTGAAATATGTCTGTTTCTCAGCTCCTGTGGCATCATCGGATAGAATAATGTCCATCCATTGCCCACTCACATCCGAATATATTAGTTTTTTGCACACTGTGGTTTCAGGTATACTATCCATGACTCATTTTACCAAATTAAATTTTATGGAAGTAGTTGCAGAGAGAGGTTTTGATGTGACTTTGGTTGGTAAGCAACACCCTAGTGACACCATAGGATCTATTCATACCACCTTAACAATGCCATAGCAACAACACTGTCCGCCTTAGTGTCCACCTGCGACACCTTAGGATCACACCGTGTGTGCAGGCTTTTTATGAATCAAGATTAATAAATATTTGTGGTTATGAACGTTTATAGTTGTTGGAGACAGATGTGTGTGTGTGTGTGTGTGTGTGTGTGTGTGTGTGTGTGTGTGTGTGTGTGTGTGTGTGTGTGTGTGTGTGTGTGTGTGTGTGTGTGTGTGTGTGTGTGTGTGTGTGTGTGTGTGTGTGTGTTCTTTTGGTTTTTATTGTTTGTAAAGAGCTGAGTTGAGTATTGAGTCTCAGGACTGCTTTTAGCTCCATTAATGATCTGGTTCCGAGTTAATGAAATGGAAAGTGAAGTTAATGGATTAGAAACGGGAAAAGCTGGGCTGTTTGAGCTCAGATCCAGAGTCAGCAGAGAGTCACTTTCATTTA
>CM065654.1:16915362-16925362 GCA_033220385.1 Triplophysa yarkandensis | reverse complement strand
AGAGATGAAGATTTGCTTTATTTCTCTCAGTAATAGAGATGAAGATTTGCTTTATTTCTCTCAGTAATAGAGATGAAGATTCGCTTTATTTCTCTCAGTAATAGAGATGAAGATTTGCTTTATTTCTCTCAGTAATAGAGATGAAGATTTGCTTTATTTCTCTCAGTAATAGAGATGAAGATTCGCTTTATTTCTCTCAGTAATAGAGATGAAGATTTGCTTTATTTCTCTCAGTAATAGAGATGAAGATTTGCTTTATTTCTCACAGTAATAGAGATGAAGATTTGCTTTATTTCTCTCAGTAATAGAGATGAAGATTTGCTTTATTTCTCACAGTAATAGAGATGAAGATTTGCTTTATTTCTCTCAGTAATAGAGATGAAGATTTGCTTTATTTCTCTCAGTAATAGAGATGAAGATTTGCTTTATTTCTCTCAGTAATAGAGATGAAGATTTGCTTTATTTCTCTCAGTAATAGAGATGAAGATTCGCTTTATTTCTCTCAGTAATAGAGATGAAGATTTGCTTTATTTCTCTCAGTAATAGAGATGAAGATTTGCTTTATTTCTCACAGTAATAGAGATGAAGATTTGCTTTATTTCTCACAGTAATAGAGATGAAGATTTGCTTTATTTCTCTCAGTAATAGAGATGAAGATTTGCTTTATTTCTCTCAGTAATAGAGATGAAGATTTGCTTTATTTCTCTCAGTAATAGAGATGAAGATTTGCTTTATTTCTCACAGTAATAGAGATGAAGATTTGCTTTATTTCTCTCAGTAATAGAGATGAAGATTTGCTTTATTTCTCTCAGTAATAGAGATGAAGATTTGCTTTATATCTCTCAGTAATAGAGATGAAGATTTGCTTTATTTCTCTCAGTAATAGAGATGAAGATTTGCTTTATATCTCTCAGTAATAGAGATGAAGATTTGCTTTATTTCTCTCAGTAATAGAGATGAAGATTTGCTTTATTTCTCTCAGTAATAGAGATGAAGATTTGCTTTATTTCTCTCAGTAATAGAGATGAAGATTTGCTTTATTTCTCTCAGTAATAGAGATGAAGATTTGCTTTATTTCTCTCAGTAATAGAGATGAAGATTTGCTTTATTTCTCTCAGTAATAGAGATGAAGATTTGCTTTATTTCTCTCAGTAATAGAGATGAAGATTTGCTTTATTTCTCACAGTAATAGAGATGAAGATTTGCTTTATTTCTCACAGTAATAGAGATGAAGATTTGCTTTATATCTCTCAGTAATAGAGATGAAGATTTGCTTTATTTCTCTCAGTAATAGAGATGAAGATTTGCTTTATTTCTCACAGTAATAGAGATGAAGATTTGCTTTATTTCTCTCAGTAATAGAGATGAGATTTGCTTTATTTCTCTCA
The DNA here is from genome assembly GCA_033220385.1 of Triplophysa yarkandensis. Classification (NCBI taxonomy): domain Eukaryota; kingdom Metazoa; phylum Chordata; class Actinopteri; order Cypriniformes; family Nemacheilidae; genus Triplophysa; species Triplophysa yarkandensis. The sequence continues at coordinate 16,923,974 of CM065654.1, read as the reverse complement.
GTAATAGAGATGAAGATTTGCTTTATTTCTCACAGTAATAGAGATGAAGATTTGCTTTATTTCTCTCAGTAATAGAGATGAAGATTTGCTTTATTTCTCACAGTAATAGAGATGAAGATTTGCTTTATTTCTCACAGTAATAGAGATGAAGATTTGCTTTATATCTCTCAGTAATAGAGATGAAGATTTGCTTTATATCTCTCAGTAATAGAGATGAAGATTTGCTTTATTTCTCACAGTAATAGAGATGAAGATTTGCTTTATTTCTCACAGTAATAGAGATGAAGATTTGCTTTATTTCTCTCAGTAATAGAGATGAAGATTTGCTTTATTTCTCTCAGTAATAGAGATGAAGATTTGCTTTATTTCTCTCAGTAATAGAGATGAAGATTTGCTTTATTTCTCACAGTAATAGAGATGAAGTTGTGTGTTTCTGTGTTGATGAGCAGACGGCTCTTGTGATGATGTTTGATTGTGGCTCAGGTTCACACGTTTAACTTGGTTTTGTCTGACAGTAATTCCCTCGGAGTATTGTGACATGAAGATGAAAGATTCATATAACTGTCAGCTAAACTCATTCACTGTAATACTGCAACACATTAACGAATCCCGAGACATGTAAACATGGAGAAAGGTTTGTCCTGGGGTTTGTCCTGGGGTTTGGAGATATGATGAACGGTTTAGATTGTATGAAATGTTTACGAATCAAAGGTTTGAGTTTTTCTCATTTAAGCGTGTGTTCAGTTTTTTTCTGGTTTGCTTTATTGCACTGTGAATGAGATTTCATTTGCAAATCCACTGAAGAATAGAACTAATGAGTAATTTTATTGAGTAACTGAAGTGTTCAGCTGCAGATGTCAATACATGACAGATGATGCTGATGTTCATCTAACATGAGTGTGTGTGTGCGCCTGTGTGTGTGTGTGTGTGTGTGTGTGTGTGTGTGTGTGTGTGTGTGTGTGTGTGTGTGTGTGTGTGTGTGTGTGTGTGTGTGTGTGGTGTGTGTGTGGTGTGTGTGGTGTGTGTGTGTGTGTGTGTGTGTGTGTGTGTGGTGTGTGCGAGGGAGGGACAGAGCTTTAAGATCAAATCATATTCTCCTTTAACAACTGTTTTGCAACATGCATCACACACTTGGTGGCCAACATGAACATCTTTTGTGTATTTATTTATATATAAATATATATTTGTCATTCTGATCCTTCATCATAATTTTTCCTGCAGTCGGATGAGTTTATTGAGTTACGTGAATTGTTTTAATGTACTGTACATTCATATTTTTGTGGTGTGTGTGTGTTTGTGTAGTTGCATCTGGCTGCTCTTGCGTCTCTAAAGGGTGATGTTGTGGAACTGAATCAGCGACTGCTGCACAGCGAGAGAGAGAGAGACACGCTGGAGAAGAGACTGGCTGAAGCACAGGTCTCACACACACACACACACACACACACACACACACACACACACACTCGTATAATCTCAAACACACTTACTTTACTCGAACACACACACGAACACACACACACACACACACACACACGCACACACACACACACACACACACACACACACACACACAGTTGTAGGTATTTGAGTGTATGGTTGTGTATGTTTGTGTATGCGTGATTGTGTATGTGATTGTGTGTTTGAGTGTATATTTGAAAGAGTGTTAGAATAAGTCTCAGTGTGTCTGTGTGTTTTCAAGTTTTTGTATGGACGTGTAAGTGGGTGTGCATGTGCAGGTGTGCGGGTGAGCGTGTGTACATGTTAGTGTTTGTAGCACAGACTGTTTGTTTAAGTGTTTGTGTGTCAGAGTAAGGTAAGTGTGTGGTTCAGAATGTAAGTGTTTTGTGTGCTTGTTTGTAAAGGAATTGTTTGACAGATTTCCTGTCATTAGTGACACAGTTGTGTATCGTTCATGACTCATTCATGTGTCGTGGACATCTCCCTGATGGATGTGTCTCTGTACAGTGTTGTGTGTTTAATGTGACCTCAAACACATCAAACATTAGTCCTTATATAGAAGTATGTTGACTGACAGTTTAAGAATGTAATGAGTTTATGAGGTTTATGGTACATTATGAAATGTAATTCTTGTAATTGGTATTGAGTGTTTGTGACACATTTGAGTATCTGACATCTCATTTTTCTTAATTACATCTGGATGTGTCTTTATTATCACATTTAGCACAGTATCCTCCGGCAGTGATTCCATCTGTGAATGTCTGCTGACCGTTTCTAGCATTTGAACAGCATGAATCTCAGACGAGACTTCAGTCTGTTAATGTTGTGTGCTGTAGTTAGATCGCTGTTCGTGTAGAGAGAAGTTCTGAAGGAACGCTTGAATCTTGTGCTGAGACTGCCTCAGGGACATACCTTGACCTTTGAACTCGTGAAGGTGTTCCGATCTTTGACCTTCAGTCTGAAGACTCATTCTCTGTGTGTTGAATGCTTGTGTGTTGTCTTGAGCTTGTTTTTTCATGAAACTGCAATTACTATCCACTTCTGAAACAAAGCTTGTGTTGTTGCCAGTGTGAATTAGCGCTGAAACGCTGCCATAAACTTCAACCGCAGGGAACAAAATCACAACACATTCACTTCATTAAAGACTGAAAATGAAAAGTGAGAACATATGTCGTCTGGCTGATGTGTACATCTGCTGTCTCACTTCTCTTCTCTAATATCAGGTAACCTGTCTTACTGTTTCCTAGACAGCTGCCTTTAAAACCTCTGGACAAACTCACAAAAGCTAAAGGAATGGAAAATAACATTTTTAGATGAGATGGTTATAAGATTTGGTTTATTTTAAGACACACAATGTGGATAAAAACTTTCTTTAAAACTGAATATTTAAGTATTTTATTCTGTAGACAGAAGAACATAAATGGTTATGAAAAACAAAATATACTTGGCTTTGATCAGTATGTGTCTTGATAAATTTAAGGGTAGAATATCATAGAAAATGTAATGTCAACATATATGCATTTTTTCATACCGAGTATATTAAATGTAAAATTAAAGAAAAGGATAACTAATCAGTAAATATAAAATCTATTTTTATATCATCTTTCTTTACATTTATTTATGTTTAACTACAGAAATGATTAAAATAGAGAGGTCCTCTGATTATGTTTCTCTAACTTGATCTGTAATGTTGCAATGTTTAATGGGATTGTGTTATCATTGACGAATACATGCTGGTATGTTCTAATGATATTGTTTTGAAGCACTGGTGATGTCAGTGATTCATGAATAGAGTCATTGTGTTGTAATTATTGCTCTTGTTAGAGGTGAAGTGTGTTTAACATCTATTGTCTGTCTTCATTTGGATAGAGGGATTGACACTTGTTTTGTTTTAACAACCAAAAAAACGTTCTGCTCTTTTAAGTCATTTCAGAAATGAATGTGTGCACACACTTAGAGAAAGAAATATGCGATCTGTTCTGCCCTCAAGCTTTTTTCTTTATTCTTTATCTTTTCTTATTTACTTTATTCATTTTTATTTCTAAAGTGTCAGTTGTGGTCTGGTGGTCAGAGAGTTGATCTTGTGATCAGAAGGTTGTTGGTTTGAATCTCAGTGTCAGCAGATAATAACTGAAGTGTTCTTGAAGACATCTTACCTCTGTTTATTCTGCATTGATAATTGACTACTGTAATACTGTAAGATAGTTTGGGTGTCTGCCAATGAATAAATGTAAATTTAAGTGTGTCATGTTTACACTTTTCATTCTTTGAATCATATTATTCTATTCGATTCCATTCGATTCTAATCTTGTGTATGTAAGACTTGTGTTATTAACAATATGTGCATTTGTGTGTGTTGTTTTTAGTTATTTCACCTTGTTTATTACAAGTATGTTACTGTTCATTATTAATCTCCGCTCACTGTGTGTGTGTGTGTGTGTGTGTGTGTGTGTGTGTGTGTGTGTGTGTGTGTGTGTGTGTGTGTGTGTGTGTGTGTGTGTGTGTGTGTGTGTGTGTGTGTGTGTGTGTGTATGCGTGTGTGCGTTTGTGTGCGTGCGTGTTTGTAGTGTGAGCAGTCACATCTGCTGCAGGAGCATGAGGATGTTCAGGAGAGGACGACTCTACGCTATGAGGAGCGAATCACAGAGCTGCACAGTATCATCGCAGAGCTCAACAAAAAGATCGACTTGCTGCAGGGGACTTCCATCAGGTGCTTGCACGCCAACACACACTAATAAACACACTGAACACAAGACACTGGTCCAGTTTAATAATTTACTTTACACATGTGCATGCATTTGACAGATGCTTTTATCCAAAGCAGCTTACATGACATACAGTACATTAGATTCTGTTGACATGCAATCCCTGAGATCAAACAATGCCATGCTTAACAAAACTGCCCACAAGAGTCAGTCCGCAGTGTTTATATTTTCATGATTAATGTAAAAGATCTCTTTATTATCTCAGTTATTTATCCTAGATGTTAATGTCATTAAATGGAAACTTCGCTTATGTCAGATCTGCATATTTTTCATGAGAAGAAGTTTCATAAATCTCACAAATGCCCCCATTAGTTTAAACATATATACATATAATATCTGCACAGTGTCTCAAACTGAGCTCAGATTTGTCAATTCCAGAATCAATCCTACAATTATTATTATTATTATTATTATTGAAGATCTCAATTTGAACTCCAACATTTCTCATCCCATATACTCAAATCCAGATTATTTTACCACTACAATCTACAAGTATTTACACCTGTTTACAGTCTCATTTCTTTCTTTTTTATTTTCTGGTCTGGGATGGTCTATATGTACAAAAACAAACATGATGTAACCTGAAGATCATTTACACAACAGTTGTTTGTTGACCACGCATGCTTGCATGCACACACACTCACACTCGCAAATACACGCACTCACGCACATGCACACACACTCCACACATACACATGGTGAGAACAGCTGAGGTCAGTCTGGGTCTCAGCGTCTGTGGTGGTCTCGTCTGCTATAGACCCCAGAGAGCGTTTTAGACTCGCAACTGACCGAGACATTCTGATGTTTCATACAACTCAGAGAATGAGTTCAGTTTTCTGTTTTTTTATCTTCTCCATCTCTACTTTAATTATCAAATATGTAGGAAGATTGTTAACTGTTATGTCATGTTTGCATGATATATAGTGATATTCAATAACTATCTGATTAATATAATGTACAATAGCATAATGCTTGACATTTAAAATCATTATATATTTTATTAAATATACACTCACCGGTCAAACATTTAGTATCACTTACTTCTTTATTTATATTTTATCCCATTTGGTTTAAAAAAAATGATAATAGATCCATCAAAACTATGGAACATCATAAGTGTATATGCTAAATAAATGAACAAAAGTTGTTTAACCGTTTGTCGTTTTAGTAAAAGAATTTCCATTTAGGCTGGACTCCTTTTAACTGTTTTTGTTTTCAAAATTCAGTCCAGTAATTTTAAATACAGGTTTTATAAACCAAAAAATAGAAACTGACTTTAATACACATAATACACAAAAGGTTTTAATTAATATCTATATTTAGACAGATATCAGATATGACCACAGAAATACTGGACACATTAGATCTATTTTACTGCGATTGATAGTGATGATAACTAGATTATCATTGTATGTGTGTTTATGCGTGCCTGTGTGTGTGTGTGTGTGTGTGTGTGTGTGTGTGTGTGTGTGTGTGTGTGTGTGTGTGTGTGTGTGTGTGTGTGTGTGTGTGTGTGTGTGTGTGTGTGTGTGTGTGTGTGCGTGTGCGTGCATGCGCGTGTGTGTGTGTGTGTGTGTGTGTGCGTGCATGCGCGTGTGTGTGTGTGTGTGTGTGTGTGTGTGTGTGTGTGTATGTTAATGAGCTTCAGTGTTGTTGTTTCTTTAAAAGTGTTTCATGTGTATGCAGCAGATCAGAACATTTGCATCCTCAATAGAGAAATGAGAAATCGCCGGATGTCTGCAGGCCGGTGACTCCATTGAATTATATATTTATTCCTGTGCTTTAATTCATTGTTGTTCAGCCAGCTGGGATTTTATTCCTTAAAATTATGATATAAAAATTCGCATTTGGTTTTGTCCGCTTAAAGAAGCAGGGTAATCAAAAATAAAAACTTGTGGTTTTATCAATGGTATTCTTTATGTATTGTTTGATGTCATTCGTTACATTGTCTGTTTGTGTGTCTTTCAGAGAAGAAGATGAACTCTCTGAAATCCGCTCTGAGCTCAGTCAGAGTCAACAGGAGGTTAATGAGGATGAGCGGAGCATCGATCAGGACCCGGACCAGGCGTCCATCTCACTTCCTGAAAACCAGTCCACACTGGTGACCGCAGACATGGGTGAGACCAACACAGACAAACATCCTTTATTCCCCTTCATGGGATTGTTTACCTGCGGGTGTTACAGTATACTTCAAGCAAAAGAAGATATTTAGTGAAATGTCTTTGAACTCCATTGGGTTCCACTCCATAAAAGTACGTAGTTGTTTGTTTATCAATGTTCTTCGAAATATCTTCTTTTGTGTTGCTGCAGAAACACCTCAGATCTAGATTTTTGAAGAAATTGTTTCGGGCTTCATGTAGTTTTTTGAGTTAAAAGAGTTATGTTGTCATCTGTAACCTATTGTTGATTTTATTTACTTGATGTTCACCTGAAACAAGCACTTATAGCACCTTGAGCAGTTATGTGCTGCGTGTCCACTTAAAAGTGTAGACCACATAAAGAGAATTGTTCTCAATGTTGAAATGTCAGCCGTAATGGATGCTGTTATTTCCAATGTGTCACATGAACGATCGTGTGTGGTCACCAAACAAAGGTCATTTTTAGAGTAAACTAAATTTGGATGTTTAAGAAGAGTAATTGGGTTATTGGGCATTTATTTCCTTTACAACAATAACACTATGCCATATAAAGAATACATTTTATTGACTTGACCTGGACTGTTTGTCTGTCCATTGTTAGGGTACACCTATGACATATCTATAGAGTACTGATAAGAGTATTAATATATCATGCTCATGCTATCAGATTATATTGATTCATATAAGCTGAATAACTGAATCTTTTCATCATCCAGTCCATTCCGATCAAATAAATCTGGTATCATTTATAAAAGCTCAATAATAAAAATCAAGGGCTCTTCTGTATGTTTTCTCATAGATAACTGCAGTGATCTGAACTCAGAACTTCAGCGAGTTCTTACGGGGTTGGAGAGCGTCTTGTGTGGTCGGAAGAAGAGTACATGTAGTCTGTCTGTGGCCGAGGTGGACAGACACATCGAACAGCTCACCACCGCCAGTGAACACTGTGATCTGGCCATTAAGGTATGAAAAACTTAATTATGAAGTATGAAAATCCTAAAATTGGTTTGAGATTAAATATACTTAGGTCACTTCAGTATTTCAGGTTTCTTCACGAAATGTCACAGCTTTTTTTTTCAAACGCGATGAGTAAGATCTGAGAAACTGAACAACACCAGATTTCATATTTATATCCACCCACTTCACGCAGGTCTGATGAATAATTGAATGGTGGTGTACAGTAAAGTAGTCTCTCCATTTCTCTCCAGTGCTGACTCACTGTACACATCTGAGTTGATTCCACTCATTTCTTCTCTTCAGTGTTTATTACTGTCTAAATGTTGTTGTGTTTTTGTGTGTGGAAACATTGTGTTTTTTACTGCAAATGTTTTTCACATACACGCATCCATTCACGCACGCACGCACGCACGCACACACACACACACACACACAAGCATCCACACACCAGTCACCTTCACACTCAACTATAATGTTTTTTTTTTTTGTTGTGTACTTTAATATGTTAGATTTTTTTAGATTGTGATAGATTTTTCAATGCGCTTTTTCAATGTGTGTGTGTGTGTGTGTGTGTGTGTGTGTTTTTAAATTTTTTTAATTTGTGTGTTTACCCGTGTGTGTGTGTGTGTGTGCGTGTGCGTGTGCGTGTGCGTGTGTGTGTGTGTGTGTGTGTGTGTGTGTGTGTGTGTGTAGACGGTGGAGGAGATCGAGGGAGCTCTGGGTCGGGACTTCTATCCCAGTCTGTGTGAGGAGCGTCTTCGCTGGGAGAAAGAGCTTGCTGGTCTCCGGGAGGAAAACGAGAGTTTAACAGCGATGTTGTGCAGTAAAGAAGAAGATCTGAACCGCACAAAAGCTACAATGAACGCTATCAGAGAGGAGCGAGACCGGCTGCGCAGACGGGTGACTGCTTTTATATACAAATGTTTATCCATCAAGGATTCTGAATATCTCCCACAACATCCTGGCACACAACCGGTTTTTGTATAAAGAAAATGAAGATTTGTACACCGGTACAGTAAATGAAATAAATGTATGTATCTCTCTCTACAGTGACACCATCAGCTCTTAACAAAGAGAGTAAATATCAATATTTAAAGAGCGCTGCAGGGTGAAGGAGTGAGTGTGCTTGTGGTTTCTCTCTTATTAGATGGATCACACTGACCATTAAACCATCACACACACACACACACACACACACACACACACACACACACACACGCACAATACAACACACAGCAACTGACCCTCACCACAAAGCCAAGCTAGTAATCATAGCCCTGACCGCTTTAAATAT
>CM065654.1:16907862-16910362 GCA_033220385.1 Triplophysa yarkandensis | reverse complement strand
CTTCATCTATATTTATGTTTGTTTAAATCAACGTGAAGCACATATCCTGACTTGTAGTGAATGATGGTTTGGTGGGATGTGATGTGAATGCTGTTGGGATTCTGAGCTCTGCTGGTCCAGCTGTTGCCCATGACAACACACACCGTTTCCTCACAGAGCTTTTCATTTACACTCGCTGCAGAACAAATACCTGCCCGTCAATCTCAATCCAGTCTTGAGATGTTCAACATCTCATACACAAACTCATTTCTTCTAGTGTCTTAAAGAGACAATAGACCCTTAAACCTCCAAACATCTTGTGTTTTTCCCAGTTAGAAACAATATCACAAACATGCACTTTACTACATAAAGGAAGTATTGATCATGTGTATACATAAAATGCATGACATGTGTACTTTATCAGTTGTGTAACTGTCAACACACACAGAAGTGTTTATTGTGTGTTGACAGTAGGTGATCTTGATCTGCTGATGTCTAATGTTATATGTCAGAGCTTATTTGTGAGTTTCATTATTTGAAATGGAATATAAATGAATCTGAGGTTGTAGTTATCATGTTATAATTGTGTTGTTGTATAAATGATTACGAATAGAACGCAGAAAAGCATTTCAGTTCTACATGTCCAGTGAACTATATATAACACATCAACATATTACATTTCAAATGATGTTATAATATAATTAAAGAGCTTCATTAATGTATGGAAGTGAAGGTGAGTTGTGTTGTGTTGTGGTGTGTGTTACTGTATGTGAACTGATTTGAGACACACTGTGTGTTTCTTGAAGAAACAGCTATTGATTTTTCTTCATTCTCCATCTTCAGCCAACAACACATCACAACACATCTCACAAATGATGAGAGATCATTTACTGCTGTTTTCTCTTTGTAAAAAAATGTGTCAGATGTTGAGTAATCTGAAGGTCTCAGTGCTGGTTTGTGTGACTTTATAATTGGAAAAGTGTAACACTTTTTTGTCATTTTAAAACTCAAACTGAAAAATGATTATATCATAATTAATCCTTCAGTCTTAGATGTATGATATCAGAGATGAATAGAGAGTTTGATCCAACTCTGTGTAGCTTCATTTAACTAATTCTGACTTCATCTGACTAAAATAACATTTATACGGTCATAAGTGTGTGAAGTCACTGCTTTACAACAATTCCCAAGATGTTATTAAGAACCTTTATATATTATATAAAGATATATATACATTTACATTTACTTATTTGGCAGACACTTTTATCCAAAGTATCTTACATTATTATACAGTGTACATCTATCACAGATGTAGATGTCTTCAAGAACACTTCAGTTATTATCTGCTGACAACTGAGATTCAAACCAACAACCTTCTGATCACAAGATCAACCTCTCTGACCACCAGAACACGACGGACCCAATACAATTCAACATATGATAAAATAACAGTAAAAACTAATATAAAACTCAATAGAATGTATAACTAAATCAAAAAGAATAAAGGGAAATAAAATACAACACAAAAATGTATGTGTGTACCCTTAAGTCAGAATTTGATCATGTTGAGAAAGTACACACAAACACAAATATTTCTTTTCTTCGGATCTTTAATCTATCACAAATAACCTTTCTGGACAAATCTTGTGCAACAGCAAATTTCTGGTACAAGACAAAGAAATTCAAGCTTGTGGTTGTGTTTTACAGTTGTAATCTTATCTAAGCTATTGTTCTGTTTCATGATGTTCTGAGACAGAGACAGCGCTGACAGACTTCCAGGTGTGTGTGTGTGTGTGTGTGTGTGTGTGTGCGTGCGTGCGTGCGTGCGTGCGCAAGTGTGTGTGTGTGTGTGTGTGTGTGTGTGTGTGTCGTGTGTGTGTGTGTGTGTGTCAGGAAGGAGATTATGTTAATTGTCATGGTAATGAGGTGGTTGGTGAATTGAGAGTCATTAGCAGGAATTGTTCACACTTCAGTGTCATTGTGTGTTTGTTTCATGTTGAGCGTTAAGAAAGAACTCCAGATGAGAATTAAAACTGCCTTCAGCAAATAAATGAAGACAGCAAACAACGAGTGAAGTTCATTCTGTTCTATTTATGAAGAGTTGAGGTTTAAAGATAAATGATGTCATTACTGTTACATATGAAACTAGTCTGTAATCAGACATCTGTTGATATTATCACTAAGTGTTTTATTGTGTTGATGTTGTGTGTTTGTGTAGCACCACCAGCTCTACGGCCAGCAGCTGTGATACAGATTTCTCCTAAAGAAGATGAGCAGAGGTTAAAGGATTACGTTCAGGCAGCTGAAGAACGACCGGGCCGCTGTTAAGCTGACCATGCTGGAGCTGGAGAGCGTTCACATCGATCCGCTGAGTTGTGATGTGAAACCTCGCTGTGATTCCCAGAGACTCGACCTGGAGAACGCTGTACTGATGCAGGAGCTCATGGCCATGAAGGTCCTCACTCATCACATTACATGTTTCTGTCATAAACACATTTCACAGGATCTGAGAAATATTGAG
>CM065654.1:16892106-16907254 GCA_033220385.1 Triplophysa yarkandensis | reverse complement strand
TACACACAGACTGTGAGTTATGTCATCCTAACGCTAGAGGCGCTGCAGCACAAGCGCGTGCCTCTCTCTCTCTCTCTCTCCCTCTCTCACACACTCTCTCTCTCTCTCTCTCTCTCTCTCTCTCCCTCTACACTCTTTCCCTCACTCTCTCTCTCTCTCTCTCGCTCCTCTCTCCTCTCCTCTCTCTCTCTCTCTCTCTCTCTCTCTCTCTCTCTCTCACACACACACACACACACACTCTCTCTCTCTCTCTCTCTCTCTCTCCTCACAGCATTCCACAGCTGACAGTGAGGGGGATGAGAGAGATGCAACGGAAATGGTTCCCTCATCTTATATAAACACCATGAACGCTTAAAATGTGACGTCCCAAACGAGAAGCGTCGAGCAGGTAACGTCATTCTGAACATTAACGGCTCTGCTGTGACGTCATTTGTCTGTTTTAGTGTTCTGTCAGTTTAAGACTCGAGGGCCCTCAGAAGAGTGCAAACACATGACGTCACTGAGGGAACACGTCACGAGTGTCAAAGACACAGAATATAGAGACAGGAGGAGATTATTGTTATTATGGGTTATAATGAGTTGGAATGACATTTGTTGAGTTAATTTAATATCTGTTATGGTTTATTGTTTATAATGTATTATAATAAGATTTAATGTTGTGTTCTGGTGTAACATGAAACTGTTTCAGTTGAGTTATAATAAAGTTTGATTGTAAACTAAGTGATAATTTTGTGTATGCTGCTGGATTATTACACTATAAAATGGGTTATAATATTTATTATGGGATATAACAGTGAAATGTGTTTTTAAAGGTTTTGACTAAAAAAACTCTCTCTCCCCTCTCTCTCTCTCTTGTCTCTCTCTCTTGTCTCTCTCTCTCTGGTCTCTCTCTCTCTCTCTTGTCTTCTCTCTTGTCTCTCTCTCTCTCTGGTCTCTCTCTCTCTCTCTTGTCTCTCTCTCTTGTCTCTCTCTCTCTGGTCTCTCTCTCTCTGGTCTCTCCCTCTCTCTCTCTCTCTCCCTCTCTCTCTCTGGTCTCTCTCTCTCTCTTGTCTCTCTCTCTCTGGTCTCTCCCTCTCTCTCTCTCCTCTCTCTCTCTCTGGTCTCTCCCTCTCTCCCTCTCTTTCTCTGGTCTCTCTCTCTCTTGTCTCTCTCTCTCTGGTCTCTCTCTCTCTGGTCTCTCCCTCTCTCTCTCTCTCCCTCTCTCTCTCTGGTCTCTCTCTCTCTCTTGTCTCTCTCTCTCTGGTCTCTCTCTCCTCTCTCCCCCTCTCTTCTCTGGTCTCTCTCTCTCTTCTTGTCTCTCTCTCTCTGGTCTCTCTCTCTCTGGTCTCTCCCTCTCTCTCTCTCTCCCTCTCTCTCTCTGGTCTCTCTCTCTCTCTTGTCTCTCTCTCTCTGGTCTCTCCCTCTCTCTCTCCCTCTCCTCTCTCTCTCTCTCTCTGGTCTCTCCTCTCTCTCCTCCCTCTCTCTCTCCCTCTCTCTCTCTGGTCTCTCTCCTCTCTCCCTCTCTTTTCTCTGGTCTCTCTCTCTCTCTGGTCTCTCTCTCTCTCTGGTCTCTCTCTCTCTCTCTGGTCTCTCTCTCTCTCTGGTCTCTCCCTCTCTCCCTCTCTTTCTCTGGTCTCTCTCTCTCTCTGGTCTCTCTCTCTCTGGTCTCTCCCTCTCTCTCTCCCTCTCTCTCTCTGGTCTCTCTCTCTCTCTGGTCTCTCTCTCTCTGGTCTCTCTCTCTCTCTGGTCTCTCTCTCTCTCTCTGGTCTCTCTCTCTCTCTGGTCTCTCCCTCTCTCTCTCCCTCTCCCTCTCTCTCTCTGGTCTCTCCCTCTCTTTCTCCCCTCTCTTTCTCTGGTCTCTCTCTCTCTCTGGTCTCTCTCTCTCTCTTGTCTCTCTCTCTCTGACTCTCTCTCCCTCTCTCTCTCTGGTCTCTCTCTCTCTGGTCTCTCTCTCTCTGGTCTCTCTCTCTCTCTGGTCTCTCTCTCTCTCTCTCTCTGGTCTCTCTCTCTCTCTGGGTCTCTCTCTCTCTCTGGTCTCTCTCTCTCTCTCTCTCTGGTCTCTACTCTCTCTCTCTCTCTGGTCTCCTCTCCTCTCTCTGGTCTCTCTCTCTCTCTGGTCTCTCTCTCTCTCTCTCTCTGGTCTCTCTCTCTCTCTGGTCTCTCTCTCTCTCTCTCTGGTCTCTCTCTCTCTCTGGTCTCTCTCTCTCTGGTCTCTCTCTCTCTGGTCTCTCTCTCTCTCTCTGGTCTCTCTCTCTCTCTCTGGTCTCTCTCTCTCTCTGATCTCTGATCTCTCTATCTCTCTCTCCCTCTCTCTCTCACACACACTCTCTCTCACTCTCTCTCTCTCTCTCTCTCTCTCTCTCTGGTCTCACTCTCTCTCTCTCTCTGGTCTCTCTCTCTCTCTGGTCTCTCTCTCTGGTCTCTCTCTCTGGTCTCTCTCTCTCTCTGGTCTCTCTCACTCTCTCTGGTCTCTCTCACTCTCTCTCTCTCTGGTCTCTCTCTCTCTCTGGTCTCTCTCTGGTCTCTCTCTCTGGTCTCTCTCTCTCTCTGGTCTCTCTCTCTCATTCTCTCTCTCTCTCTGGTCTCCCTTTCTCTGGTCTCTCTCTCTCTCTGGTCTCCCTTTCTCTGGTCTCTCTCTCTCTCTGGTCTCTCTCACTCTCTCTCTCTCTGGTCTCTCTCTCTCTCTGGTCTCTCTCTGGTCTCTCTCTCTGGTCTCTCTCTCTCTCTGGTCTCTCTCTCTCATTCTCTCTCTCTCTCTGGTCTCCCTTTCTCTGGTCTCTCTCTCTCTCTGGTCTCTCTCTCTCTCTGGTCTCTCTCTCTGGTCTCTCTCTCTGGTCTCTCTCTCTATCTCTATCTCTCTCTCTCTCTCTCTCTCTCTCTCTCTCTCTCTCCTCTCTCTCTCTCTCTCTCTCTCTCTCTCTCTCTCTCTCTCTCTCTCTCTCTCTCTATATATATATACTTAATTTTGTAAATTTTGTAATAAGATAATTGGCATTTTTACTCCTTTGTGGTCTCTAGTTTTCCTGGGTTTGCTATATTTATTAATTGTGGATAAAATATTAAAAGGTGTCCAAAAAATGCATGAATATATCGCCATCGACTAATAAAAAAAGCAATTTTTAATCGATAATTTTAAAACATGAGATATTCATGGCTAATATATACTTTGAATTTAAAAAGACACGCATATGTAATATATTCTGTAAATAAACCCTAAATTTTGAATTCACTTCTCGATGTTTTTCTTATCCTGATGTGTTCTAATAATGTTTTGTACAGTATTATATATATTTTTGCATTATTATAGAAAAAGATTGCCTCTCTTAGTTCATATAAAAATATATTCTTTTACTTTTCATCATTTTTTTTTGTTATTCTCTCCCAAACAATGAAAGTTTGTTTTTTGTTGGCAGAAATTCCATGCGCAGAACGATAAAATGACATTTTTATTCTGCAAATAATGCCCATATGGTTTATTTATTGTCAACTTTAAATTGAAGTTTTACACCTTAAATAAGTTTATCTGATAGACATCCAAAAACGTAATTCAGTCATAATTTCTAAATGTATTTGTCTCTTGGTTCTTCAAAACACACACAAAACTATTTCTCGCCAATATTCTTCAAACTATATTCTTTTGTGTTCAGCAGAAGAAAGGTATAGCGTTTGAATGATGTGAGAATGAGTATATGATGAAAAAAAAATTTTTAGGGGTTTGAACTATTCCTTTAACTTGACATTATGATCGTATCTGATATATCCCTTTGTTGTTCCACAGATGATGCCTGTAAACCAGGATGGCCAGATATCACCACAAGTTAAATTCACCTTCAGCAAAGAGGATCTGTTAACATCATAATTCTCTAAAGAAACCTTCATCCGGACTCCTTCTTTGACCTCCTTTACTAAACAGTGGGAATCCTGGGGACTGCGTCATGTACAGTCATTAAACCGTAAAGTCCTCAACCTGTGACTGTTTAGATTTTAAGTACTCTTGGACTTTTACTGTAGATCAAGATGTTTACTGCCCTGAAGAAGCTGGTGGGCTCTGAAGCTGTTCAGCTGAGGGATAGAAATATTCCTGCAGGCCTGCAATCTATGAACCAGAGTCTCCAGAGACGTTTTGCCAAGGGCGTACAATACAACAGTAAGAGTTTCATTTTGAATATAATATTATTTGAGTAGTCCTTCTTACAGAGCGATTCTGCAAAGTGGTTTTAAAGTTCAGAAAGATGATGTGGAAGACTTCTGTTTGGCCGGTAGAGGGAAAATCTTAAATTGAATGTTTCGCTCTTCAAAAATGCATAGTGCAAAAAATGTAATTTGTTTGTTATAAGTGGAAGGTAAAATTGCGACAGCTGTGTTTTTGTCAGGTTTTGCCTGCAGTCAGTAAGATAGAGCTGTCACGAGGTTGTATTTTGACATGTGACGCTCCAGCGGAAAGCAGTTGTCCATTCCTCATTGATTTCTCTGTGAATATGGGTCGGGCAGTTTCCACAGCTCTGTGTTAATAAAATATGCATGAGTGATACATGATCGCCCACCTACTGGCCTATTTTTCCAGCCTCTTCTGCTTGCTAAAGGTATCTTTTTTTAGTTATGTAGATCTCTCAAGATGCCAGCCGTCTTAATTAAAAAAGTATTTTTGTTGGCAATCTTAAGTTTCCAAAACAAATACAGTCTAGTATTACACAACTCTTTGTTGTTGTTTTTTTTGTCTTTGGAAACAAATAAATAGGTAATATTTGTGGGAGATTTTATAAAGATTTGTAGCTCAAAATTGTTTTCCTGTCTTGTCTCCCCTCAGTGAAAATAGTCATCCGTGGAGACAGGAACACCGGTAAGAGTGCCCTTTGGCACCGGCTTCAAGGGAAGAAGTTTTTGGAGGAGTACATCCCCACTCAGGAGATCCAGGTCACCAGCATTCACTGGAACTACAAAAGTAAGGAATATTACAAATGTACAAAGAGATCAAACACTGAATAACTGATGCTTTGTTTTTGCCTCTATTAACATTTGATCACACTGTTCACCTTGCTGTCTTATAAATGAATGTTTTTTTATTAAATACATTTTTGGATCAGACCCTGTTGACAGCATCTATCTGGTTCTAACAATTGTCATTTGATGTTTTCCTCTTTAGCAACAGATGATATAGTGAAGGTTGAAGTCTGGGATGTTGTTGATAAAGGTGAGTTTTTAAGAGTGACACTCGAATAGTAATAAAAAACAGTTTGCACTTTTTATGGTAATGAACCTATTTTTATTTTGTTTGACGGTAGCTAGATAAAATGATTTGTTTCCACATTATGGTTCCTGCTTATCATTTAAGACTTTTAAACATAATTCTTTTTTAGGTGATTAAAGAAATGTATTTAGTTAAACATACTTTTTGTTTTCTTGGTTTGTAAATAAAGGTCAAAAACCTCTTCTTCCAGAGGGTGTAGGTGAGAACAGAGTGTCCTGCAGTGTATATTTAGTAATGAAGTAGTTTAACATTAAGCTGCTTGTGTTGTGTGTGTTTGCACTATGTTTTTATCTTCTCTTTCTTTAAAACTACCCAAAATACATGTGATGATCAGTAGCTTCTGTAGTTCTTTTGTATTCTTAGACTCTATGTGCTGTCAACTTAAATTAAAATCACATGGACAAAGAAGACATCATATATTGATATAATTGGCCACACCTTTATATTCAACAACCACAGTTATACTGTTAGCATGATTTACTGTTATATGTTATATAGGACACAGAAGACTTAAATATGTAACAATATCAGATTCTCACTGTATGATAATAGCTCGGCATGAACTCTGCTGTACAAAATTTGATGTGGGATTTAAAAAGACAAATGATAACGTGTATATAAAACAATTTTTTAATTATTTTAACTTCATTGGTCTCTAATCATTACTATAGCTTAAAGGTATGAGGTATAGTATGATATACCTTTCACTTACGTTTGCTTGTGACCTCTTGTACTAAATGCTTCTTTTGTAAACCTCATTTGAAAGTTGCTTAGGATAAAAGCGTCAGCTAAATGCTTAATGTAAATGTAACTGTAGATAGTTCAAACAAATGACTAGACCCGAAAGACCATTGGTGCTCTCATAATATTTCTCCAATTTCGCTATCATGCCATTATATTGTTACATCACTAATAATAAGGTTTTATTGCAGTAGCTGACAAGCTGTTGATTATCTGGGAATGAAATAGAATCTCTTGTTTTCATTGTCCTGGTATTTTGGTTTTAATGTAATTTATTCTGAGTTCTTTTTAAAGTTTGATTTTAGAAATACATTGAAACACTTGTTGCACTTAAATGCTAAAGACTAATATCGGGTTAGTCAGATCTAAAAGCTTTTTGCATGAATGTTGTGTGTCAGACTTTGTAAACTGCTGAGGTACTGCCACACTAATTGTAAGGTCCGTGTTGTCAAACTACTGCAGGGAAAGGAAAGCGGCGAGGAGAGAATCTGAAACTGGACAATGAACCTCAGGAGGTATTTAATGTTGTGTATCTTTCTTTAATTCCATGTGTTTAATACTTACGTAACACTACATTTACTACTAATACTTTTTTTTATAAATTGTTATATATGTGACATATTCAACACATTTTTTATCAACATATAAGATATGTTGTATAAAAGGGAGAATATATGCTTAGTAATAAAATAAACATTAAAAAAACAAATTTCAGTGAATGATGAATCATAACTGTGCTATGGTTGACATTTATTTTTCTCTGTTCAGTCAGAAGCAGAAATGGCTCTTGATGCAGAGTTCCTTGACGTCTACAAGAACTGTAACGGTGTCATCATGATGTTCGACATCACCAAACAGTGGTGAGAAACCTCTCATCCTACACTCAACATCCATTGTCTTTGAACCCCACATTCATTAAAGTGGCTCTTAGATGGTAAACCTCATTTAACATTTCCTCAATGTGTGTGTGTGTTTGTGTGTGTCAGTACCTGTAAACGGTTTGTGAAGTTATAAATACCAACTTTCACAATAAAGTAAGTTATCATTTGTAAACGAAATCAGATGCAAATATCAGGACTGTAGTCATTCAGTTACTTGAGTGATGTGTCGTCAGAGACCCGTTACGAAGGTAACTGGATTCACATGATGTCATCTCATCACTGGCGCTGATGCAGTAAGTGAGAACTGAGTTAACCAATAACAGTAGACTAGACTGTTTGACCAATCAGAGTAAACAGGTTGCTTATAGAGTCAGGAACTAAATGTGGGTGTTTTTCACACATGAGGAAAGACGTGATTTAATTGCGTTTAGCATAGTTGAGCTTGCTGCTTGACAACATTCATGTGTGTAATGTCTTAGCCAGTTGTGTTAAGAGTATAAAATCCCAATCATTAAATTGATTCATTTCTGTCTTTTTTGATGCAGGACGTTCAATTACATCCTTAGAGAACTACCAAAAGTGCCAACACACATCCCAGTATGTGTACTGGGAAACCAGCGAGATATGGGCGAGCACAGGGTCATTTTACCCGACGACATCAGAGACTTTATCAACAGTCTAAACAGGTGGGTGATGACCTTAAAGTCTTACTCAATACGTTAAGTTTTCTGTCACGTATATTGTGTATCTCATTGTTTTTTTATCTGTTGTCTTATCTTTTCTTTAATTTCACCATCCTATCTGGTTTCAGACCTCCAGGCTCCTCCTACATCCACTATGCCGAGTCCTCCATGAAGAACAGCTTTGGACTCAAATACCTCCATCGATTTTTCAATATACCCTTCCTGCAGTTACAGGTCAGAGAATGATCTTGTCAAAGACATACTAGTTTGCTTGTAGATCATTTCTTTTTCTTTTGGTAAGTTGACATCATAGGTTGCGTTAGACTTTCTCACTGTCCGCCATTTTGACGGAGCGGGTTAAAAAAATTCCGTCATAACCTTTAATTGCCCGTCATTTAATTTGCATATTTTCCAATGGCTTTTTCATTCATTGTATAATCATGAACTTGCACGACGAGCATATAGGCTAAATTATTCCTTTATTTATTTGATAAATTGACAAAAACTAAATAAAATGTATTCTTCAACAATTCCATTTTTTCGCACTGACAGCGGAGGGAATTAGAACCCGACCATATTTAAATATATACTTGCATTAGCGCCACTTCAGCCAGCGTTCTGTAGTCAGGAAACAATTCTCGTCAGAAAGTGATCAGAAGTTTGTAGGATTCTCTGAATGTGAGGATACACTCCTTCTTCGCCAGGGGTACAGCTGCACCCCTCGGTGTTCCGTAGGGCTCACAAACGCTGCATTACTTCCTCTTTATCCACCTTTATTAAAAATATCACAACTATTTGAAACTGTACGCAGCGCTGACAAAGAGTAGACAATACAAGACAGTTGCTTATTTATAAGGACATCGCTATCAGTTACAAATTACAATAGATCACCCTCATCATAATTCCTCAAAATGACGGATCACCTACAGATTTTTCCATCACAGCTGAAAAAATCCGTCAATGATGGAAAATATTAGGTTAACGCGACCTCTGATTGACATATGTGAGAATATTGGAGGTCTGCTCCGAAAGATTTGATGTTTATTTTTTTAAGTGTTGTGGTGTTTCTAAGTGTCTCTCTTAAACATCCATTCTAAATAACACAAGGTTTTTATTTGGTATTTGGTTGTGGTTTATTTTGTTATGATTCATTCAGTAGAACTTTCAATTTCTGTCAGCAGTACATCACAATGATTCCCAGCAGATTTAGACCTAAATTCTAGCAGAAGTGATTGCGTCGTAACCTTATAATCCTCATTATGTTCTTGTGGAGACTCTTGAGACTGTCTAAATGGCATAAATTAATAAAGCAGGTTTAACTTCGCAGGATCAGTGTTGACTGCTGTGTATTATATGTCAGAGTCTTACTCACTTTGCTCGGTCATTCAAAGTGAGCAGGTTCATAAACATGTTATTATATTAAGTTAAATATTATTATTAAAGTTATCCAACACCAGCACAGCATGAACATAAACACACAACAAAGCAATACACCTGTGGATTGTTGTACATATTTTATGAATGAACTAAAGAGCTCGCCCTTATTTAAAGAATTTGTTGTCTTTTCACTGGAGTTTTTTTTAATATAATTTACAGTTAATTAGGGTGAGCTGAAAGTTCTTACTGAGTCAGAAACATACTGTACTCCATGCAGGAACACAAACATAGCACAAGCATGTCACAAAGAGGGTTTCTGTGTGATCAAAATGTTGTCGAAAACTTTCTAGGTTGTAAACAAGCTTTCAGATAAAGGATTCTTTCCTTTTCTCGCTGGGACACATCACCTTGCTCATGAAACTTTCAGCTCTGCGTCAAGATCTGTTTTCGGCTTGATGCTATTATCTTCCATCATAGTTTAAAGGCCACCTCCCACTCATGTGACCCAAGAACTTCTGACTATCTTGACCCAATGAAAAGGCAAAGGGATGTATAGTCTCATTGAAATGAGTTCGCTGTATGATGTGGCGTCTGTTTATGTTTGCAGAGAGAAACCCTGTTACGACAGTTGGAAACAAATCAACTAGACATTGATGCCATGTTGGAAGAGCTCAGTGTTCAGCAGGAAACGGAAGACCAGAACTACGACATGTGAGTGTAAATGCACCAACAGTTTTATATTGAATATTACACACAAACATACACAAGTGTTATAACATTAAATACTTTCAGATTTTTGGAGATGATGGAAACCCGTAAAGCTTATGGCTCTCCGGCGCCCTCTAACGGCCAGAGCCCGTCTTCAGGCTCCCAGTCTCCAGTGGTGCTGGCCGGAGCTGTGTCATCCAGTAACTCCAGCCCTAGTACCCCACAGGGCCCTCCTCCTGGTCAGACCCAGTCTGCACCTCCACCCCCTCCATCTATACCCCATCCTGCTGCCCAGACTCCTATCGCCCATGTGCCCTCGACCCATGCACCTCCACAAACCCAGGAGTCTCCGGCACCGATGCCCTCGGCAGCTCAACCAGCACCTCCTCCGGCCCAGAAACGAGGCTTTATGTCACGCCTGTTTGGATCCTCCGCTGCAGAGACTTCAACAGACAAATCAGGTTAGTTTTGTTTAGTTACAACTAACGTTGAAGAGAGAAGCTGATTATAAAATACACAACACACGATACAGCAAGGAAATAGAGCTAAATTAAATAGAGCCAAAGTTAGGGCAATTACATCTATAATGTTTTACATTTTGAATGATAAAAAATAAATCTTGGATTCAATTTTCTTGGTTTTGACCGAAGCAGATCTAACCTGTCGAATTGAATTGTTTGTTATGGTGAACTGGGTTTTAATTTATACTGATCTTAGATTAAACTAGTTGTACTACGAAAAACATGAATTTCTTCTATAATCAACAACGAGTTTAAAAAAAAATATTTATGTGAAGGTATTTAATTTTAAATATGACCAAGCTGCCTACAGGTACTGGAACTGTAATTGCATATTGTTTGATCTATACAATTTTCATTATTGTGTTTCAAAGCAAGCCACTGCATCTCAGGTAATACCAGGACGATTTTCCCCATGACAGAGCAAATCTGTGACTTTTACAACCTTTGTAGTTTTGCTAATGTGAATGTGTGTAGAGGGTCAGTTCTACAGGGACTACACAAATCATATACTGAATACCAATGAGCTATTATCACCACGACACCAACCTGCCATTACTGAGACTAGTGGCCTGAGAAACACGCACACACACATAGCAGCACTGCAACAGTGCATCTGCTGCTGCATTGCAGATCCAGAGGGATGCTGCAATTCACATCCGTCAATACATGCACATCAGTAATGACAGTGTGCTGTCATGGGATTATTCATAGGCTAAAATTTCAAATATCACTATATATCATATAATCCTTTGTGAATGTTTCCCTTTGTTTTGATCTCCCAAACGTGCTTTAATGGAAACTAAACCATTTTTACTCTTGCCCAAATACAGAATACCTTACAGTAATGAAAATCTATGTTGTCTTATGTCTTTATAAGACGCTGTGGTTTCTGACGGCCCCACAAATTTTGAGAACGTTCAGAATGTTGATGACTATTTGCCAGAGGGTTTTCTGGAAGATGGAACAGCAGCAAAGTCCTCTGTGAAATCAAAGAACAGACCGGCAGGAAGAGCTCCAATCCTGGACAGTGACAGGTGAGTCCTGAAAATCAGCCCTGTAGAAGCACAAAGGGAATGTATTTTTTTTAGATTTATGTTTGTCGTCTTTTTTCAGTGATGGAGAGGGACGGGGAAATCCTCTGGTTTCAGGTTTCCAGGACGATTTAGATCCAGATGATAAAGCGCTGTGTCAGTCAGCCATTAAAGCTGGCGTCCCAAGCATGGGCGTCACCCTTACAAGCGATGAAGAGGAGGAAGGTTCATCTCGGCCCTCTGCTCTCCAAAACAGAGACATCATTCTGAACACAAAAGGGTCAGAAACTTACTTTTTAAAAAGACATCATGTTAAGACCTCATCAGAAAGGTTTTAAAAACAGAAATTGCTGTCTCTTTATATACTTAGGAATTTAATTTGATTTATAAGATTAAAAATAATGTAATAAGATTGTATGATTTTTGTTTCTAGAAATAGTCTAGACAAATAGACAAGCCAGGCTGATGGACCTATTGGTTAAGGTTCAGAAAGGGATTTTTTCATCTACAATAAACAGCTTTGTAATCTCCCTCAGATCTTCATTGAATTCAGCCAAACAGCAGCAATCCCGATCAAAAGCAGCCGAGAGACCCCAAAGCCTGGGAACTGTTGTGCAGCGACAAGGTCAAAAGACTGGGGGTGCTGTTGAGCCTCAATCTGATTCAGATCATGATGCTCCAGTCGCTAAACAGATGCTGTCATTTGTCATGGATGATCCAGACTTTGAAAGTGAAGAATTTGATGCTCCTAAGATTAAGAAGGTAGAGAAACATGAGAGTTGGCATGAAGAATCTGTTTATGTTTAATAAATGCCTTTTTAAGACTTGACTTGTGGCTGATTTTCATAGGAAGCTTTTTCATCATGCAATGATGAATTTGATGGATTTGATGATGGTTTCGGGTTAACTGGTCTTCCAGAACCTCCCAAATCTGTCGCCCCCTCCCTCAAGAACACCGGAACTGACATCGACCTCTTTGGTCTGGGGTTTGAAGAGACAACATTAAAGAGCAAAGACAGCAGCGATGACCCAGACGGTAACAAATAAAACTTGTATTAATAATGAAAATTAATATTTTATCCTTCTTCGGCTGAAAACATGAACACTGCACGTGGTCTTAAGAGCATTGTTTCTTTGTTTTGTTTCAGTTGTGAAGTGTACTGTGCTATTCTTTCAAATTCAGAATTATTTTGAAATCTTCATCTTTATAGTCTTTGGTTTAAGTGAAAACTTCATAACCCAGATCTGTCTTACAGAGAATGAGAGTAGGCACTCTAAGGACAAGAAGAAGAAGAAGAAGAAAAGCAAAGAGGTGAAAAAAAACAATATTTCCTTTAACCTCTGTTGTTCATATGTAAGTATCACTTCAATGTACCATTGAACCGATCAACCACTAGTAAATTTGAATCTTAACTTTGATGCCTTTAGTTTCTGTTACCTATACAGGTATTGGAATCAAATAAAAAGCAAAATCCCATTTGTGTTTCTAGGAGGATGACAAAAGCAAAAAAAGGCACAAACACAAGAAAAAGGAAAAAGAGGAATCTGGAACAGGGGATGAGAAAGAAAAGAAAAAGAAGAAATCAAGGACCAAGAAATCAGCACCCGTGGATGATCTAGAGGCCTTTCTGGCTGGGGAGGGGCTAGTGAATAGTGAAGGTGGAGACTACGAGGAACTCTAGAGCTCACCTCACCATTCAGGGTTTGTTTGACATTAACGCTGACTGTGTTCAGTCATCAGGTCATTATATCATTCATTCCACATCTGTTTTGCAGTGCCTAACCTCTTGACAACAATTTGTTCTTCCAACATCAAACTTAAGATTTCTGGAGTTTTCCAAAATGAACATCCGTATCAGTTTTAGATCTGTTGTTATTTACAATATAGAGAGAATTCACCTGCTGCTGTAGATACTCCAGATTTGATTCCATTATTATCTAAAACAGAAACCAAAATGCATCAAAAATTATCATCTCACAACCTGATGAGGTTAAAACTGTTAAGCTTTTTTAGTTTTGTGTGTGTCTTTGTCAATGTGTGTGTGTGTGTGTGAACAGACTGTTAGTTTTGCTTGTGTTTGCATGCATGGACAATTGTATATTTTGATTTTGAAAATGTGTAGAGCGAAAATTCACACAAATATTCCCCAAATTAGGCCTTATCTATAAAACACTAAACCTTGGTTCCTTATAAAATCATTCTTTGTAAATGGTTGTTTTTTATTATATCTTACAGAAATGTTTCTGCAACGCAACTATTTATGTCAGAATGGTTTCAAGCAATGTTTTCGACTTTTAAGAAAAAGACTACTTGTGAATTTCTGTATCTCATGAAAGAAGCCCGATGTTGCATGACACTCATTGTCTTCCAGACATTTCTGAATGTCTTTGTACAATAGGCTGTCAAATGATGAATTACTAAGTATTGTTTAAAGTTTTTATTTTTGCTGTTTATGTAAGCCGTCTTCTGTTAAGTGCTGACATGTTGCTAAAATAATTATTACAGGCTGGGTAAACACACCACAGTGATAAAAATCCGATTTTGTATTTTGGATAAGGAATCCGTCTAGAATTAAGATCTAGCTTTTAGCACCATCAGAGACTCTTCCACCTCAGTTACCATCAGGCATCTGGACATTGAACTTGATGACAGTTTCCTGTAGTTTCACCACACTGCTTTAATCTCTTTTCTCAGTAATACTGCACTCGGCGACCTAAGACTGAAGAAATAAAAACACAGAAAAATATAACTACGTTTCTAAAATTCAGAAACATCATATTTTGAATATGCATTTCTATTTTGTGACATTTGTTATCAATGAAGGAAAATCCTCCAGTCTTGTTTACTCTCAACGGGACTCGATTGATACAACATGCATATTGAAATAGAATACATTGTTTTTAAATGTTTAATTTTGACACTACGAGCATGACTTCATTTCGTCATATATAACCAATCATTTCATTCCGTTTGACTTTTTTGCACCCTTCTGTGAATTGGGTCATTTTAAATGGTTTAAAACTGTAAATTGTTGTTTGTTTTCCTTACTGCAGTCCACATTTTTGAGATAACATTGAGAATGTACTTTCTGCCCTTCTAAGAAAAAACTTTTTACAGGATGGGTACTGTGATAAAAATCCCATCATCTTGGAATCATGAAAAATATTTGAACTTTTGATTTGTTTTGGCCCGACATGTCCACCTGGCCTTGTCCCTCATGGATACACTTTCACCCTGACAACTGAATGTTTATACCTGCTTGTGAGGATGTTATCCTATAATCCTCTTGAAAGTCCTCGAGAGCGTGTTGGATTATTTCGAAACCAAGATGGCATAGTCTTGTCGTGGTTTTAAACTTATCAGACCCGCAGATTTATGCCTACGTGTCTTCATCGATCATTACATGCATCTCTTCGGTGCAAATCAAGTGTTCTGTCATCCCCACACACTCCACGGAGAGCATGCCATGCATCATGCCGTCGCTATGGAAACAAGCCTGGGAGAATTGTCTCTGCACACTCACTGTGATAAATAGTCACGCTCTCCTGAATAAACAAGTTCACTGTCGACTACTCCCACCCCAAACCAGCACAGGGCACAACCTCAAACACATATCATCATGTTTATTGACTGCTTTGGGCCCTTGGTTTATTTCTTCTTCGTGCTGGAAAGAGAGACGGACCATGAGCCTGTTGGTGCTGGCTAACTGGGCCTGCATGGGATGAACGTGTTTTCTTTATGGACCTCTTCAGATTTACTGGAAATGTCTTTAAATGTTTAGGAACGCTACTTTTACACATTATATTCTTTGGTTTATATATCATAAACGTTCCAAAGCCTCTGTGTTTGTCTATTTATTTTTTGTTACCCTGTTTCACTACAAAAATGTTCTTGTTTCATTTACTTTATTTTGTGTTTTAATTGTGTAATAAATGCTGAAATTGAACACAGATTGTTTGTCTTGTGTTGATCTTTAAA
>CM065654.1:16877106-16887106 GCA_033220385.1 Triplophysa yarkandensis | reverse complement strand
GGAAACTTTGGGCATTTAAAGCGCTTTCATCAGTTCTTAAAGTTGTGATTTTGTCTTGTCTTACTTAGAGCTTGAGATCTGGTGTCATGATGAAATGTGCATCACTCGTGATGTCATGTGATGTGGAAGCACTCCATTCATGTTGTGAAGTTCTCATGGTACAGATCTAGAAGTGCTTAGCGGGCAAAAGGCAGACATAAAGAACAGGGTCTTTCAATAATGCATGACCTTCACACAGATGGGTGTCTGAAACGCACGTCACCTAATGGATAAGAGCTTCAGAACATTGCATAGAAGTGCTTATAAGCTGAAATCCAAAACTTTGGATTAATCTTCTGGGTCACAAAACTAGAAGAACTTGTCCATCAACATTAGTGGTTAACTTTAATATTTTTTCTAATAGACTTAATGGGTACACTGGGAATTGTTTTAAAGGAAGCGACTGTTATGATCTCTACTGGCGGTGTGTTAGTTCTGAAGGAAAATAGCTGATATGAAAAAATATTGTGAGTATTTTGCGAAAAAATTAAAGGCCTTAACTTACTAGAACTTGAAGTATGCTATCGGATCTACTACAATTTAATAAAAATGAATGTTCATACTAGGGATGCACTGATAGGATTCTATGGCTGATACAGATTTTAACAAACAACTCTGGACTGAGACCAATATTGGTCATAAACAGTAGTATATTAGTTTGTTTTTGCTTAAAATTAATTTCCCTGAACATGAATTAGATCAATATATAAGTTTTAAAGAGGCACAAACTAAGATATAAATATAGTAAGAAAATCTTCAATAGAGATCTAACTACTTATATATTAACAAAAGAAACTCATATTTGACTTAAACATTTCTTTAGTCAGTGTTATTGATCTTAAATTGTTTTGCTCATAAAAAATGTAGCATTTAAATTAGAAACTATCCGTTTCTGCCATGTTTAAATGATAAGCTGATGGTGTCAAATGAATCCCTAGTTAATACTATAGAATACTACAGTATACATTAGCAACATGTGGAAATCACTAACACCTAAGGCATGTAAAGAAATTTAACACAGCATTAGTGTTATTACAGTATCACAGTAAAAAGTAACATGGTGGTTTGTGCACAAGTTAAGATAAAATACAGAAACTCTTCCCCCAATGGCTGCAGATCTCCCATGTGGTCAGGTCATACATGCAATCAATCTGACATAAGATTTTTTATCTATTATATATGCTTTACAGAGCTTGACGGACCCTGCTTCACATGTAAACAACATCACCAAAGACACAATGTAAAGAAGACTCGGTACTCGGCAGCTTTTTTATTCTTGCCGGTGTCAAAGATTGAATGGCATCAATTCTGCCTTGTGATGTCATTTAAAGCAAGGGTACATTATTTATAGATACATTTATATCCGAGATTATATTTAGAGATTAAACAAGTTACTATGTGGGGGTAGAAAGTCAAAGTGAGGAAGGCACACAAATAATCAAATATTAATTTTTTTTAATAAGAATCTTATGTAAACGAGGACACCCATAATCCTGAATAGAATAACGGGGAACATGTTGCTCATTTGTGGCTATTTTTGATGCAAGTGTAATGTCGCATCTAAAGACATTTAAATTGGCTATGTTCCAATTATATTTATATGTATTTTAAGAACTCCATTTTAACATATATCTTGTTGACAGGACACTTAAATGAACAATGTTAAGTTATGGAAACTGTAGGTCACTGGTTCGCTTATCGGACTCAAAAAGCACAGTTTTGTCGAATCTCTCTTTTATAATGTACAGTTTAGTACAATACAGGTTCTGCTCTTTTGAATAAATCTAACACATCCTGAGCTCACACCATTGGTTGAGGTCATAATGTGTCATATAGAAGAATAATAGATTTTTTTACTTTACTACAAAACACAACTTTATGCTGTTGTAAGATGTAAACCCCAAGCAGCCGAGAATATAACATGTGAATGTAATTTGCAGGTTGTGCTGACAGAAGCTGGATTTCCCTTGTAAAGGGGACAGATACAGATTCTTCCTCGGCCAATGTCCTGACACACGCCTGCAGGTGTTTGTGTGGGACTCAGCACATTTTCCTCCAGGAACTGAATCGATAGGAAACAGAGCTGGATCCTCCTGGATATTCAGCACGCTTCGGTCTGCCGGTGGGAATTGGATATCCTAACAGGGGCTGAGCCTGGATGGGGGGCTGTATGTTGGCATCGGGGTGTCTAGAATCAAGGTCAATGAAATCAAAGCACGGAGCATCTCTTGCATGTTCCAGTAGGTCCAAATTTTAAGCAATCTCATTATGCAATGAAACAAGCCGAGTAATATACATATATAAAGCATGTTATCTAAAGACTTTATTTAAGTTACATATTCTGCTTTTGAAGGTATAAAGAAATAATAAAGAATAATGAAAACATTGCTTAATCTTTAAGCACAGAGGTCTTTGTAAATCACACATCTGTGTTGGGTTTTTAATCACTTTTTATTGTAGAGGACAGGGTATTAACACACAATACACAATATTCCTGCCTTTACACTAGTGTGTATTACAAGAACAGTCTGTCTGACATAAGATCTGATATACAAACACTTTTTAAAACATGTTCTTTTGTTTCTTTTATAATCTTGTCAACACATATTGGTGAGATTGACTTTGGAATGGCGGTTCTCACAGATCCAAGAGGAAGATTTGTGAGTATTACAAATCTGTCATGCTCAGTTTTATTCTGTGTGGGTCAGTTGTGTTCTGGTGGTTATATAGTTGGATCTGGTGGTTATATAGACTTGTGATCAGAAGGTTGTTGGTTTGAATCTCAGTGTCAGCAGATAATAACTGAAGTGTTCTCGAAGACATCTTAACCCTGTTTACTCTACAGTGATATATATATTACATTTACATTTAGTCATTTAGCAGACGCTTTTATCCAAAGCGACTTACAATAGTCGAGGAATATATATATACTGTATAATACTGTAAGATACTTTGGACAAGTGTCTGCCAAATGAATAATTGTGAATGTAAATCTAATAAACATCTGCAGAGGTTTATGTAAGGGTAAGAAAATATCATTAGACTGATGTGATGGTCTTCTTGTGATGTATTCATTTTCAATCCCAATCAATCTACGTTGATCGTGTAAAAATTCTGTAAAGTTAACTATTATTTTTACATGGTTGTGATCCAGAATAAAACTAACTATATTGAAAGACATTGACAATAAATCTGCCAAAATAACAAGCTTGTAAACAAATAAATAAACATGTTTTAAACTGTAATTATAGAATATATGCTTTTGAATGATACAAACAATGTTTAACTGCAAAAAATAATACAACTTAAACAATCACTGTATTGTTATACTGTGAAACAATGTTCATAAAAATATAAATTTCATGGCTTTGAAATTAAGTAAATTTACTTTTTAAAATGTATGAAAGTAAAAAGTAAATAAATCTCATCATCACTTATTTATCTATAAAAATAAACCATGACTATGAGGTGTATATTAAAAATGTAAGTTTATTAAATATATCATCATTTCAAATTATTTATTAAGTTAATAAACATTTTTATTTGTGTGATATGAACTAATCCAAGTGAAATAGTTTTTACAGTGTATAGTATTTTATATTCATTTAACAGTTGAATAAATTTGACAGAAATAAAGCATGACTTCTATTTGTAAGGCTTAAATGTTGTTTCTAACAATAAAATAAATTCCATAATTTCTATTAGTGTAAGAAGGAGTTTGCCCCGCCCCTTTAGACGCATCAAGCCCCGCCCCTCCCCGCCCCGCCTCTTTAGACGCGTCAAGCTCCGCCCCTCCCCGCCCCGCCCCGCTTTAGACGCATTGGAAACGCCGGTGCTGATGAGAGAGTCGCGCGCTGATAGTAACGCTACAGATGATGACATGAGGTCTGGAGGACGACACGACTCACACATTCATCGGATTACTACAACACACACACACACACACACACACACACACACACACACACACACACACACACACACACACACACACACACACACACACACACACACACGGTCACATGCGTCTGTCGGCACGTTTAAACGCTTGATGATGGATATTTCCTGCTGGGAACGGTAAGAGCATCTTGAGATGTGTGTGTGCATCTTGAGATGTGTGTGTGCATCATGAGATGTGTGTGTGCATCTTGAGATGTGTGTGAGCATCATGAGATGTGTGTGAGCATCTTGAGATGTGTGTGTGCATCTTGAGATGTGTGTGTGCATCTTGAGATGTGTGTGAGCATCATGAGATGTGTGTGAGCATCTTGAGATGTGTGTGAGCATCTTGAGATGTGTGTGAGCATCTTGAGATGTGTGTGTGCATCATGAGATGTGTGTGAGCATCATGAGATGTGTGTGAGCATCTTGAGATGTGTGTGAGCATCTTGAGATGTGTGTGTGCATCATGAGATGTGTGTGAGCATCATGAGATGTGTGTGTGCATCTTGAGATGTGTGTGAGCATCATGAGATGTGTGTGAGCATCATGAGATGTGTGTGAGCATCTTGAGATGTGTGTGTGCATCTTGAGATGTGTGTGTGCATCTTGAGATGTGTGTGAGCATCATGAGATGTGTGTGAGCATCATGAGATGTGTGTGAGCATCTTGAGATGTGTGTGAGCATCTTGAGATGTGTGTGAGCATCATGAGATGTGTGTGAGCATCTTGAGATGTGTGTGAGCATCTTGAGATGTGTGTGTGCATCTTGAGATGTGTGTGAGCATCATGAGATGTGTGTGTGCATCTTGAGATGTGTGTGTGCATCTTGAGATGTGTGTGAGCATCATGAGATGTGTGTGTGCATCTTGAGATGTGTGTGAGCATCTTGAGATGTGTGTGAGCTTCATGAGATGTGTGTGTGCATCTTGAGATGTGTGTGTGCATCTTGAGATGTGTGTGAGCATCTTGAGATGTGTGTGAGCATCTTGAGATGTGTGTGAGCATCATGAGATGTGTGTGAGCATCTTGAGATGTGTGTGTGCATCTTGAGATGTGTGTGAGCATCATGAGATGTGTGTGAGCATCTTGAGATGTGTGTGTGCATCATGAGATGTGTGTGTGCATCATGAGATGTGTGTGTGCATCTTGAGATGTGTGTGTGCATCTTGAGATGTGTGTGAGCATCTTGAGATGTGTGTGTGCATCTTGAGATGTGTGTGTGCATCATGAGATGTGTGTGTGCATCATGAGATGTGTGTGTGCATCATGAGATGTGTGTGAGCATCTTGAGATGTGTGTGTGCATCTTGAGATGTGTGTGAGCATCATGAGATGTGTGTGAGCATCTTGAGATGTGTGTGTGCATCTTGAGATGTGTGTGAGCATCTTGAGATGTGTGTGTGCATCTTGAGATGTGTGTGTGCATCTTGAGATGTGTGTGAGTATCTTGAGATGTGTGTGTGCATCTTGAGATGTGTGTGTGCATCATGAGATGTGTGTGAGCATCTTGAGATGTGTGTGTGCATCTTGAGATGTGTGTGAGCATCATGAGATGTGTGTGTGCATCATGAGATGTGTGTGAGCATCTTGAGATGTGTGTGAGCATCATGAGATGTGTGTGAGCATCTTGAGATGTGTGTGTGCATCTTGAGATGTGTGTGAGTATCTTGAGATGTGTGTGTGCATCTTGAGATGTGTGTGTGCATCATGAGATGTGTGTGAGCATCTTGAGATGTGTGTGTGCATCTTGAGATGTGTGTGAGCATCATGAGATGTGTGTGAGCATCATGAGATGTGTGTGAGCATCATGAGATGTGTGTGAGCATCTTGAGATGTGTGTGAGCATCATGAGATGTGTGTGAGCATCTTGAGATGTGTGTGAGCATCAGTGACAGATGATCTCAGCCTTTCTGACATTGACATTGAAAACATGCGCATCAACATCTTCTGGTCTCTTATAGATCTAATGTGATGCTGTCATGTGTTAACGTATGCATACGTCACAAGTAACGTATAGACAAGATCAGCATCCGAATCCATCCTTCAGAATGACAGCAGATACACAAACTTATTGCATGCATCAGATGTGTTTGTGTCGTTTTCTCCTTGCTCTTCACTTGCAGTATGAATCCGTGACGATGACGTTATGTAATGTATAAGTGTGGCCTGTATGTCGTGATGCATGGGGGGGGGGCTGGGGACATCCTACTAGCTGAAGTGAACTAACCTCTAATGATGAGTGATGAAATGGTCTGCTTGTGTCACGTGATGTGGGATGCTCTGGGCTATACGTCATCATGAGACTGTAGATGTGCATGCTGAGGATGCAGAGAGGATGTGAGCTTGGTTTGTGGTCAGGGAAATAATAAAACTCTCACGTTTGGGATTTGATTTAAAGCTGTTTTTTCTGAGGTGGATGACATAAGGTGCAGATGTTCAGTATTTTGGGCTGATATGGAAGTTATTTAAGACGATATGGGGATATGGGGATCACATTTCATGGCAACAATGTAAAATGATGGAGTAAATGTAAGGTTCGGCGGATTATGATGAAATGCAGCAGACGGATGTGTGAGATTTAAGAGGTATGTAGGGGATGAGAAGAAAAGATTTGTAACAATTTCTGTCATATATATATTGCATGACTTATATACAGGGGGTCAATATGTATTTGATCAACCTGGGATTTTGCAAGTTCTTCTATTTAGAAAATCATGGAGGAGTCAAGAATTTTCAGCATGTTGCATTTCAACTCAGACAGACAGAACCTAAAAAGAAAAATGTGGAAATCACATTGTATGATTTTTAAACAATGACTATCAAATATGTATTCACTTGCTTATCAGTCAGATTTCTGCTTCCTATAAAAAAAACTCTGTTTTTGCAGTTAAATAGTCCAGCTGAACTCATGATTCTAAATTAGCAGCACCTCTTAGAGGTCATCAGCCGTCATAGAGACACATTACACCCCAGAATCAGTCAAAAGTATATGCAGCAACATGTGCAAAACCAAAGAGCTGTCAAAAGACACAAGAGACAAAATCGTAGACCTTCACAAAGCTGGAAAAGGATACGGGGCAATTGCCAAGAAGCTTGGTGGAAAAAGAGCAACGGTTGGGGTAACTGTCAATGTCCCATGATGACTGTCAATGTCTCAGACAGAAGATTTCTCCTCTTGGGGTATCAATGATGCTAAGAATGATCAAGAATCAGCCCAGAACTAAACGGTGGAGCAGGTCAGTGCCATAAAGAGAGATGGAACCACCGTTTCCAAGGCTACTATCAGTCATACATTGAGACATCACGGTTTCAAATCACATATCGCACAGAAGGTTCCCATGCTTGAGTCAGCCCATGACAAGGCCCGTCTCATTTTGCCGTCTACAGAGATCATTTGGATGATCCAGAAGAGTCTATAGGAGAAAGTCTAGATGAGACCAAAGTAGAACATTTTGGTCTGAACTCCATTCACCGTGTTTGGAGGAAGAAGAATGATGAGTATCATCTCAATAATACCATGCTTACAGTGAAGCATGAGGATGAATGTATCATGATCTGGTCTGGTGGGGATTTTCTGCACAGGGGACAGGACGACTGCACGGTATTAAGGAGAGGATAAATGGGTCCATGTATTGTGAGATATTGGGAAGAAATCTTCTTCCCTCAGTCAGAGCATTAAAGATGGGTCATGGCTGGGTCTTCCAACATGACAATGACTCAAAACACACAGTCAAGAAAATGTAGGAGTTCCTCCGTAAGAATCATATCAAAGTTCTGGAGTGACCTTGCCAGTCTCCAGACTTAAATCCAATTGAAAATCTTTGGAGGAAACTGAAACTTGCTGCTCAGCGCCAGAACCAGAAACCTGACAGATCTAAAGAAGATCTGTATGGAGGAGCGGGCCAAAATCCCTTCTGCAGTGCAAACCTGATGAAGAACTACAGGAACCGTTTGACCATTGGAATTGTTAACAAAGGCTTCTGTACCAAATATTATTCTTTTTTGACTCAAGTTATTAATAACGATTTGACACAGTCCATTTAAAAATTGTAAAAAAAAATCATACAATGTGATTTCTGTACTTTTCTATTTAGATTCTCTCTCACAGTTGAAATACAGTTATGCAGAAAATTCTAGACCCCTCCATGACCTCTGGACACTGCTTAAGTATTTGTACTCAAGTATATTGTCAAGTATCTGTACTTTAGTTCCTTTGTTTTAACTTAAGTAAAACCGACTTATTAAGCTCCACTAGATGATATCATAATTATTTTACATGTTTTTTTTTTACATTAAATACAGAATTTTATCCATATTTTTTTGAGAATAAAAGATACACCTAAAATATCATGTTTCTTACCTTTGATAAATATAAGATTTTTCCCCATTTTTGTGGGATGTGTTGCTTTAAGAAATGATCTCTGAAACTCTGTTGCTTTAGGTTTGCTGAAATTGAATTTACAGCGTTTGAGATGACATTAAATACATCACTCAGTGGTCCATGAGCCGGCGCTTTGTCTTATACATACTGTAAATTCCATACATGCTTGACTCGTGTGGTCCTGAATAAAACTTCACTGCGGTGTTTGAGCTTAAACAGAGATTAAAAATGTAAAGCAGATATATAATGCCAGATATAATTGAGAAATCTCAAGGCTTTTGCAGGCCGGTCTCATCAGGTGAAGGATTGTTTCACTTTTACTTTGAGTTTGTTGTGTCGATGGGCTTTTGCAAACACAGACATGAAAAGCTTTGCTCTCTCCAGCTCCGGCCGTTGTTGATATGGGTCAAGGAGCTTTTACAAAAGCCTGATTCACTCAAAAGCGTTTAATTGAAGAGTCTCTTTCATACTGAAACGTGTGGGGCCGTTTTTGGCTTGTATTGCGAGCAGTTTGTGGTTAGGTTAGAGGATACTTGTGGAGTTTTTAGAGTAGAGAGTAATTGTTTTATATGAGAGTAGTTTGCAGATTACATTGTGTTGTGAACGTTTGAACAGAACAGACAGAACATTTCACAAATAATCTAAAGGTCATCTTCACCTTGAAGATAATATAGATCTTAAAGACCATGCTCTCTGCACACTGCTGGTGGTTTGTATATATTTTTATACTTGTTGAAAAGAAACACACCCATATCGATTGAAGTTAATAAATCCTGTTTAATTCAGATAATATTTGATGTATACGATAATGTCTAGGAACAAATTATTATTGATGTTGAGATGAACCCTGACCTGGACGTAGATTTATTTCCATTTCTAGTTTGGAGATCTAGTTCAGATTCGTAAACCGTATATTTCCACATGAATTATTGTGTTATGCGCAGATTAAACAGTTGAATCTCGGTCCTCCGGGCTGTTTGTGGACTAATTCTCATTTTATGAGAGAATCTCTTGTCATGTTGTCCAGTGAGGGAGTGGATTACAGATATTACAGTATGAAGGTCAGATTGATTGACGGCTCAGACGCTGGATTAAGGACAGGTCAGAAACTGGGAGAGAGACTGGGGAGGGAATACAATCATGCTGAAACTAGCAGATAGAGACGAAGAGTCAGATGATGTCACTTCTGTCACACAGTGTCAGTCCGAGTATGATTAGTAAACATTACTACCAAAATATATATTATGTGAATAGATAGATGGATAGACAGACAGACAGACAGGACGGATAGATAGATAGATAGATAGATATAGAGAGAGAGAGAGAGAGAGAGAGAGAGAGAGAGTGAGTGAGAGAGAGTGAGAGAGTGAGAGAGAGTGAGAGAGAGACAGAGAGAGAGAGAGAGAGAGATAGACACTCTCTCCCTTTCCTCTCTCTCCTCCCTCTCCTCTCCCTCTCCCTCTCCTCGCTCTCTCCTCTTTCTCTCTCTCTCATCTCTCTCTCTCTCTCTCTCTCTCTCTCTCTCTCTCTCTCTCTCTCTCCTCTCTCTCTCTCCTCTCCTCTCTCTCTCTCTCTCTCCTCCTCTCCTCTCCCCTCTCGCTCGTCCCTCTCCCTCTCCCTCTCCCTCGCTCTCTCTCTC
>CM065654.1:16713591-16876606 GCA_033220385.1 Triplophysa yarkandensis | reverse complement strand
CCTACACAAATACTTTCGTAGAAAGACAGACAATAAGTTAGCGTTAACAAAGGAATATAAGTGTGTCCACGACTGCATTTACATGTACAAATTTACATGCAAAACAATAAGGAGTCAGCACAAAGAAGTGCTGTGATGTCTTTAAAGGGATAGTTCACTTAAAAAAAAAAAAACTTCTGTCATGAATAATTCACTCTTGTTGTTCCAAAATATTTTTTTGTTTTGATGAATGCAGAGAAATATATATGAACGAATCTTGTAACCAAACATATCTTGGATCCCATTGACTAAAACAGAGGACAACTTTAAAGAGAAGTCAATATTACACCAGAACTTTTTTCTATATTCCACTCAAAGTCTCTTTCAAAGTTTAACCAAAAGAAAAAAGGTATTGTATTTTGGTGCAAACGGCGCTAACATCTTTTCCGTTCCCCTGTCTATACCAAACTTATTTCATTTTACCTTCTACTGTCCTGTCTATAAAAGCCAAAATTTCCCCTAAACTGAACTAAAAATGTTATTCTAAAACAACCTAATGAATAAAATGTTAAAAGTGATTTCAAATGTTGATCTTTTTTATCTGGTAGGTGGAAGGTAGGACATCAGTAACTGAGACCTTTAATCAGCTGATCAGAGAGGAAGGATTCTGGGGGATGACCAAAGGCCTCTCTGCTCGCATTATCTCCTCCACGCCCACGGCAATAGTCATGGTGGTTGGATATGAAACTCTTAAAAAACTCAGTCTACGACCAGAGCTGGTTGACTCCCGGCATTGGTAAAGAAAAAAAAACTTTACAGCGTCTGTGATCTTCTGATTGACCCATTCACTCCATCTTATTTTTTCCATCTTATGGCAGATTTTTTTTCAGTGGTCAAAAATATTCTGTAGCTTATTTTAACAGCACATCTTTTAAGCATCTTGTTACTTTTAGTGGAAAACAATGCTCAGGTATCTAAGTAAACGTGAAGATAGGCACAGTCGATTTTCTGACACTTTAAAACTTGTGATTGAAAAATGTTTTAGACTATTTTGTGACTTAATTTATTCTGAATCATTGTTTTAATAGTATTTTAAATATCACAATTGTTATTTTTTTTAATACAAAATGTTATATCCGGAATAACTTACAATTGTCCCCATAACATTTCTTTCATATTAAGTAGTACAGTTAATCCGTGTTAGCCTAATGTGTAAAATGTTCTCTGTATGTGCTTTTCACTCTAGTGGAATGTTGGTATGTTAAAAGTTGCCAAAGCTGAAAAGATATTCAAGAATCTTGATTGTGTATTTGTTGTATAATTCTAAGTTCAATATAAATACAAATTGTATAAAGTGAGTGTCCTTGCAAGCAAACCTGTAGGTTTACAGTTTATATGTTCAGATATTGTGGCTTGGAACATGGATTGTTTGCTGTGATATCTATTTGTCAACACTAGGGGGCAGGCACACAGTGTTGCCAAATGTACTGCTCCAGCTTAGTTACCATGTGCTGAGTGCTCTTGATTTTATAAGCATGATTACAGATTTATTTTTGCCTGAACAAGAGCTATTTAAATATTCATCACACACCATACTAGATAAGTCAACAGTTTGAATTTGATACGTTAGACTATATATTTTCAAGCCAATACTCTATCGGCACGGTCAAGGTTTTGTCTTGACAGTAGTTTCATTCAATGCATTGAATTAATGAAAGTAAACTGTCTTTAATCAGTTTGCAAAGGTGATAAGATGTTCAGCTCTAATATATGCTTTTTATATCTTTTCTCTGCCTGTGTGGAAGACTGCAGAGTAATGTTAACAGATAGTTATTTTGGCAGAATAAATCCATAGGCAATAGCATGATTCACTCTGGTATCTAACTATGTCTATAAACTTTCAGAAGGAAGTCAAAGATGAACTAAAAGATTTTCTCGAGTATGTGAGAAGAGAGAAATCATCGGTTCAGTTTCAGGGCAAGTGCATTGCCCCCTACAGTGAGTTTGTCTTGGGGCTGTACAGTTTCTTTCTTCTCTGATTTAATGATTAGTGCCACAGCAGTGCGTCTGTAAAGCCTGGGGTCACTGATGAAACACATGTTTCACTGTAGCTACGTTTATGTGACTGTTGCTTAAAACCATGATAAAACTCTCACATTTTTATTTGAAACCTCAATGCATGATTGCATCAATAAAACATTACTTTTGGTGGTTCCAGAGTCAGCTGAAGTTAAGAAATGTCTTGCTAGAATGATAGATCAGGTTGGATACTGTAAGTTTATTCTTAATATTCTACATAAGGGCGAATAAGTGCTTTGTAGAACAAAAGGAATAAAAGAAGACCATAAAATTATGAATAAATATAAGAGACGTTTTAATGATAAAACTCGATAAACAGGCAGAATGGGTCACTTCATGAATTAAATTATCAAAATTCTTATTGTTACTAATAAATCTGTGTTATGTATTAGAGAGAACAATGGCCATCTATTAGTATGTTTGCTGCATTTGTGATGGGATGTTATATCTGCGGTTAACTGGTGCTGTAATAGGCCATCAGCCTCAAGGCAAGGAAAGTGCTGCCAATAATCCACGCCTCATACAGAACACAATGAATGTGGCCTAAACCACAGCCTAAAACGGCTTTGGGTCCTCGAAAAAACACTACTGTCATTCCCACGAAATATCTGTTTTATGAGCTGACATAATTAATCCGGGGTTGGTTTCTTTGGGTTGTGTGAATACTTCCGACTTTGTTTCGTGGGTTTTTTGCTAGACTATATGAGTGCCACAAGAGTTTATTGTGTACTTTGTAAAATAAACAATGCATAGAGAAACTCTTTGGCTATATCGTATAGCATAAAACACCTTTCTGTTTCAAAAAGATACATGTAGTGGGAAAAGATTTTTTTAACCATGAAAAGGCAAGTAAGAAATGGTTAAAGAACCAAAAATAGTGTCAGCTCTATGTGGCGCCTTATGAGCACTTTTGAAGGGATAGTCCACCCAAAAATTCAAATTGAACTACTTGCCTACACTTCGTTCTAAACCTGTGTAAATTTTTTTTTTTTTTGAGCACAAATAAAGATAAAGAAGCATGTAAGCATCAGAGATTTATTTGTTACCACTGTCATAAAACTACAAATGATGTACTGTGCATTATTGCCTTAAAAAGATAAAAAAATCATAATTCACTCACCCTCATGTCCTTTCATGTATGAGTGAACACTAATAAAGACATTTCAAAGAATGTTAATAATTTAACATCATTGACCCCCCCACTGACTTCTATTGTAAAGACATTAAACCACCTCAAAATATTCCATAGTCTTGTGTGTTCCACAAAACAAACTGTGAACTACCCCTTAGGTTCAATTAAAGTAAATAAAACATCCAGATATATTGTTGAAAGAAACGTTCAGTGATAAGCTATGGGAACCTTGAAATGTGAGGTCTGTAGACTCAATCGCTGATTAGTTTGAGGTCAGCATTGATGAACGATCAAGCGAAGATCAGATGGACTGGAGTTTGAAGAACTGCTCCTCACCAAATTAACCCGTACAGACAATCTGGAGCAAATAGTCAAAAGCTATGGGCGTTGGGCAGTCCCACTGGGACTGAGCTTCCATTAGGTACACTTCACGAATGAAAAACGACATGGAGCATAATAGATGTCCTAACGAGTCTGGGGGTCTTTATTTCTATGATATCAGGGGACAGGGTGTCGTCACACAGGGACGTGTCTCTTTTACAGAACTGAAAGTTGATGAATGTTCTCCATTAGTGTACGTCGATTGGTCATTTGTGATTTAATATGCTATGACCTCAGAGCGGTTCCATCGGAGCCCTGTCAGATGAATGCAAGATACAATAAAAAGCTTTTAAAATTTGTTGCATGCATTGAAAAGCACAGAAGGTAAGACAGGAATATAAAAGCGTTTTACTTACACATTCATTTCTGAAACTGAAACAAGGCCCTTCCCATCATGGTCTTGGCATGGAGCTGTCTATTTCTAAGACCTCACATTAGCATATTCACCATAGGCTTAAAAAACCAAAGGAGAGACACACACACGCAAACACAGCAACATCTGAAGGCCCATACCAAATCAATTGATTGATGGGACAAACGGTGGCTGATGAAGGTCTGCAAGGGAGTGGATGGGTCCTTTCCTTCTTCTGGACACTTCCTGGAGAAATGACAAAGCGGCTCTCTGCCCTCTCTCTCTACATTAATTATCAAGTGCTGTCTCAAAGGCACTTTGTCAAAGAGATAAATGAAACAACATCAGGACAGGAACAAATCAGACTGCAGAAGAGGGGAGGGAAGGAGTTCAGCCTGGGGCCCCTCTTTCTCTCCCAGGGCTCCTGTCCTTCTCCTCCTGGGAGGCAGATCTTGGGATGAATGAATGGGTGTTCATGGGAAATCTGTTGAGGAGATGTTCAGACTGGGTCAGGGCTTTTTTGTAGATGCGGTAGGTTGTTTAAGGGGGAATTGAATCGAACTTAATCTGTTTTAGGTTCCGAGTTTGTACAGTATTTCATTAACTGGATATCTTTGAAAGTAATTCCCATAGAAATATATATTGGGTGTGACACTGAATTTTTTTGGGAAAAATGTAGGAGGAAAGAGAAAGTCTCTCAAGTCAATTTATTGTCAAGCCCAAACTAATGCAATAAAAGAAAAGCAGAAAGTATGAACAGTCTGCTGGAGGTTTATATGAAAATAAATGTGACGCCTGTGATGTTATTAAAGTGATGAAGAGTGCCGGATAAATTAGAAGCATTAGAGAACGGGTGCTCCTGTAAGCCATTAGATCCATCTGGGGAAAGAGGGAGGGATCTGTGACATACGTCACAGATGCTTGCTATCAGTAGTGGTCCAGAAAGCTTAACCCAGAAACAGAAAGAAAGAGAAGGTGACACAAGTGAGGCTGAGGAACAGTGGAAGAAATCAAAAGGTTGTCAGATCTGAAAAATTAAGTG
The DNA here is from genome assembly GCA_033220385.1 of Triplophysa yarkandensis. Classification (NCBI taxonomy): domain Eukaryota; kingdom Metazoa; phylum Chordata; class Actinopteri; order Cypriniformes; family Nemacheilidae; genus Triplophysa; species Triplophysa yarkandensis. The sequence goes on along the minus strand of CM065654.1, from coordinate 16,871,641 downwards.
CAGATCTTGAAATTTATTTTTTATAAAAGTGCAAGGTTGATATAAAGGTCATAGGAAGATGCCCAATTTTGCTGGAAACTGGAAGATGAAGAGCAGTGAAAATTTCGAAGAACTTCTCAAGGCGCTGGGTGAGCAATCCTCTCTGTTTGGTTATTTTAACCTCCCTTAGAGAGAAGTGAATATGTGCATGCTTTGTAATCACTAGACTATGTTATTCAGTTGTCTAGGCCACATGAGGGCTGTTCTCTTTTTCTGCAGTTTCCTCTTCAATAGCATATTCATGGATTAACTAGTGTGAAAAGTAAATCACTATTATTTTCGGGCTGTTGGGCTGCTTATTCAGTCTCTTTTGTTTCTTTGGCAGCATGTGTTGCTGGAGTCTTATTTAAATTCTCGAAGCCACAGACAGTGTTTTTAGATAAAGGTACAGAAATGCACCCATTTGGATATTTTATTTGGGATATTAATATATTTTTTAAACTGATTTAATATAAAATATAGGTATATTTGATTTTGCATATCAAGTATAAAATTCGTAATATGAAGAGAATCAAGATGTCATTGTAGTCATTTTGGCCACAAATTATATTTGGAAATTGTATGTTTAAATTATATGTAAATTAACTCATATCAGTAGAAATAAAGGTAAATATAAAACTTCTTTGGGTCTTCAAGGAATAGAGAACGTTTTTCGGTTGATAAGAATTAAACATATTAATAAAATGGATACATGTTCAGTGCCCTAATATGAAGTCCAATATGTTTGTAATAGGCCCTGCAAAGTTTCAGCGTTTGATCAGCTATGCACTAAATGTGTCCAAGAGCCATAGAATTCCTTACAGTCAACACCTTGTCATTATAACTCCTTATAAGTAACATCTGCTGATAGCAATCTGTAGTGACAATTTTTTGACAGAACTTGGCAAACCATAGAATTATGAATGCTTTACTTGCACCAGTTATGGCTTGAAAAATATGAAAGTCAGTGTATAATTAATTTTTTTGAAAGCACACAAATGAAATTAAAATATTTCCTTATCCTAGCATGTATTGCAGCAGATGGAAATTGACTATATGATGCAAGTACAACCGTCTTAGGGAAATAAAGCATGCTGGAGGATTATTACAGCATGAAGAACTCTTAAAATATTTCTCATCGTATTATAAAGAAATGAACATTGAATAAATGTTGGTAAGAAATGAATACATACAATTAAACACTTGTGGCTTTTTTTCCTAACTGTTAATTTTTATTTGAGCATAAATCAGACACATTTACCCAAAGACACAGTCAATTCAAAGGTACACATATTTTAAATCTGTTTGTGCGTTCCCCGGGAATTGAACCCATGACCTTGGCATTGCGAGTGCCATGCGCTACAAACTAAGCTGTAAGATAACCAAACACTGAAACGTATAACTTAATTTTTTGGCCCAAACAAAATGTTTTAGCAGTATTATTTTGATGATACTTGTTACTCTGTGCGATGAAGGTGTGAATGCTATGTTGAGGAAGGTGGCCTGTGCGGCAGCTTCCAAACCCCATGTTGAGATTCGTCAGAATGGTGAACAGTTCTACATCAAGACATCTACAACTGTGAGGACCACCGAAATCAACTTTCAGATAGGCCAGGAGTTCCAAGAAGAGACCATCGATGGACGAAAATGCAAGGTATTTACAGTCATGAATAAATAAATTAAGGAAAATTTGTATGATTCTATTCACTGAAAAATGGGTAGTTGGAATAAATATTTATCATGTACATCGGTTCTACTTCAATAAATTAAGCCTTGTAACATAATTTCTCTAAAAAATGTTTAATAAAATATGATAAATCAACTTTATTTAATGATGTGGAACCAATGTACTTGATAAAAATAAATAATTCCAAGAAGCCATTTTATACTTTATGATAAGAATAATCACAACAATATAGTTAAATAAAATTGTAAAAAAAAAAAAGTTAAAGCACCAAAGCAAACTAGACGGTTTGTGATGTGGCAAATCTCCGACAGGTCAGGCAGTTTGTTTAATTAGATTAAATGTCACCCAAAGCCATCAAAGAAGTATCACAGGCTTATCTAGACTAGCTTCAGTCATCCTTATGTCTTTCACATTTAATCTCTTGGATTTGAATGGCTCTAAAGGGATTCTGACTCAAACAATTGCACCCAGCACAGCGTAGAATAACGTTTGCATCATAAAGAATTGACAAGCAGTGATATGAGACGATGCTTTTTATATGAGCGTCAAGTTTTTTTCAGAGTCAAGCCGCAAGAAGCTGCTAAAAGGGCAAAGGGCAGCAGACAAAACCATAATGTGGTAGAAAGCCATTTTAACAAGCTGACCTTTATGACTGCTGGCTTTTTATGAGCAAATAAAAGCAATCACAGGCCTACACAAAATAAACATCTGTTTTGGACCAAATGAACACCAGACGTTTCCATTATTTTAGCTATTTTAAACAAACACAAAAGAGACGTATATTTAGTCATACACAGCGTTGATAGGTCCAGTCAAGACCAGTGAGGAATCTTAAAGGGGTGCGAGTCATAGGGGTTATACAGAAGGGCAAAATGTAGCTTTGACTCATCGACATGATCACTCCTGGTGGTCCGCTCTTCTCATTACTCTTATGATTCACTCTTTCAAAAGAGCTTTTGATGTTCCAATGAAATGCATTTGGATACATCAATCTAAATCATTGTTTCTAAACACAGATGGCAACAGAACAATTTCTCACAGAAAGATTTTTCTACTGTTAAAGGAGTCATAAGGTATATACAATTAACATCTATCTTCAAAGACTTTGTTGTGTGAGATTGCCATTGGTTGGTTCACAGAGCTTGCCCACGTGGGAAACAGAGAATAAGATAACCTGCAGACAAACCCTGGTCGATGGCAACGGACCAAAGACCTACTGGACACGAGAACTAAGAGGGAACGAACTCATACTGGTGAGGGGTAGTCCGTCATTCCCTTCTTTCTTTCTTTCTTTCTTTCTTTCTTTCTTTTTTTTCTTTCTTTCTTTCTTTCTTTCTTTCTTTCTTTCTTTCGTGTCATTGGTCTGGAATCAGATTTTTTTTAAATATACACAAGGGATATACATCTGGCCCGCTTTAATTTATAGACCACATGGATAACAGTAAACTATGAAGCCAGTGGCTAAAAATTTCATGTTGTGAAATGTTTTTGACCAGGAACTAATTTGGGGTGGTATTAATATCTGTGTTCCATGAGTTTATCATATTTATAATTATCTTGTTTTTCTTTAAAACATTATTATGACTCTGTACCCAAAAATAAAGAAACATTTTGAAGTTAGTTGGTAATCGAACAACACGGACACCCAATAACTTCTTTTGAATAGACACAAACAAATGCAAGTCAGTGAGTTCCAGCTACCAAGATTTAAAAAAATATATTTTAGTTTGTTTGGTCATATTGGTTTTTAAATACATTTTGTGTGAACTATCATTTTAAATACAGGATGGAGGGTCATAAATGAGGAGTTATTTTCATAAACAGCCTAACCCAACTGTTGAATTATAAATTAACCTGTGCTAGACTCAAAATTTTAACTCAAAATGCTGGTTTAAATGTAAAAAATTTCTGTATTCATTTATCCCAGCGTTTGGGGTATATTTGTGGTACAATCCATTATTTTTATAGTGTACCTTCTTAAAAGTGAGAAGATTTTAAATTGAAAACAAATGTTAAATGATATTGCAAATGTTAAAACCAAGATCAAATCTTGGCTCTCTTTATACGGCTGTATTCTCTAACCACTTATAAGCTACACGTCTCTATGCTGTAGGTTTTATTGCAGTAAATGATGTCAGCTGGGAGTTATGCTGTGACATTAACACAGTGGTCCACAACATTTATGTGCTTATGGATCTTAACCCAGCTGGTGACATGCAAGAAACAAGACATGCTGTAGTTCCATCTGTGACTTATTAACCATAGCAGAAAATGTGATCACAGCACAATAGAGATGCATCTGGCTCACATCAAAGGCCTGCTAAGCTCATGAGGAGGAATTACTTCTGAAATGCTGTAATGGTAATAAATGATATAAGTATTTCCCATTCAAGACCAGCTGTTTTATCATAAGCCAATCTCTCCAAAGCGTGGGCTAATTCTTAATGATGCCCCTTCACAAAATAAAAACAACGGTTTTGTTTGTACAACTTTTCATTAAAATTAACAAATCATTCCCATGCATTCAGTTTTGTTTAAATATTTTGAAAGCATTAATCATCAGAGCACTTTTTTTAGAGAGGGTTTACACTAACTTTACATCATCCGAACTTCTTTATTTCACCCTGATAATGGGACTCCAGGTAAAAGGCCACGTTAAAATGAAGCTGGCATCATGCACCAATGTTGCTGGCAGGGACCCAAAGCAGACTGTGCAAATGGGTTTCATTGATCATGTTACTCGTAGGAATGTTGGCAGTGTGTAAGGGCCTGACACTCTTCTCTCTAATTTCTCCCAGGACATTGCTCCCAACAGCAGATGGCCCGTCCTAACACCATTTTTTAAGGTGTATGTGCGGCGGTCCCTCAGTTTTCCCGCTCTGCGGCACAGATGGCGAACGGTGTTGTCAGACGCTTAGATTGTGCTTTGCTTTGCAGACTCCAGTAAATATGGAAGTCCAGCACAGAGCTGTCAAAAAGGATGAGCTTGTTCCTTTTCCTGACGTGAGATAGCTTGTCACTTGTCAGCCTGGGATGTTCAACCTGAAAGCAGAGCTGTCAGAGTCCTTCAGTCTGCAGAGGGAGGATGCTGATCGATACGAAAGCATTTCCCACTTCCAACAAACTAGATAAACGTTAAAAAGGTTGTAAATGTCAGACAGAAAATAACACGAGAAGCATGTAAATTGAAGTATACATAAATGTTATTTTACTTTTTCTGGTGCCCCAGCAGCCATTTATGTTTTTAGTGTGCATTTAGTGGTTGACGTTTTATAAAGCAGAGAAAAGTATATTCGTTTATGTTTGAGAACATCAGCCTCTGTATGTACCCAAGTGTTGAAACATGTGATAGTTGAAAGTGATAGTTCACCCTAAATTGAAAATGTTGTTATTATTTACTCAACCTCTTTTCCTTTTGAACTTCCATCACTTTCTTCAGTACAACACAAAAGAAGATATTTTGAAGAAAATGCACTCAAAAAATCTTTTCTGTTTTTTGAAGAAAGAAACATTTTAACCCATTTCAGTGTACACACACAGTAAGTGAACACACAGACACACACTGTGAATACACACCCGGAGCAGTGGGCAGCCACGCTGCGGCACCCGGAAATTCTGTTGCAGTGAACCAAAAATATTATGTATACTACAAATATATGTTTCTTTAATAAATACTTTTATTTTATCATTGCATTAATTTTTTTAAATATTTTCCCAAAAGATTTTATTTAGTTAATATAACTGTTTATTTAAGTGATATCAAATAAGCCACATAATTTTAACAGTGTGGGTAATTTGCCACGGTTTACCTGCATTGGTTTAATGTTCACACACTTCAAGTGAATGGGAACCACTGCTGCTTGGTTACCAACTTTCTTCAAAATATCTTTTTTAAGTCATACACTTTCTAAATGTCAAGAGGTTCAATTATAAAAGAAGTTTAGAATGATCTACTTAAGTATTATCTTTAATGAACTACTTAAATGACCGACTAAAATATTGCTCAATAATGCACGATGCATTATAATGAATATAATGATATAAATGAACTGTAAACGACACTATAAAATAATTGAGTTAATGACATGCTTCTCTTTTTTCATTTGTGTTGTTTAGACCTTTGGGGCTGATGATGTGGTGTGCACACGGATTTATGTGCGAGAATGAAAGCAGAGGAGATCTGATGCAGTTACAGTCTGGCACTTGCAGTTTTGGAAGAATAACCTTTTTCATGACTAACTTGCACTATAGTGTGTTAGTTGATACATTCTTATCTATTCAGTGTATTAATAATCACATTACAGTCATTTCTATAATGTCTATTACTTTTAAACAGTGCTAGTTCTTTAAATGTTTTTATCTGGCAAAATTTTATAGCAGTTAAATAGTTGACCGCATTCCTTCAGTGTCAATAAATCTTTTTTTGTTTACCATGAAATAATAAACATCCATTCAAGTCTTAAGCAGATAATTCTTATTTTACAATTACAAGATTATTTTTGAGACAGCTCTAGGAGCAGCCTATGACTTTAAAGTGACTTGAGTTTTTTAAGTTAATTTAATTATTTCAGATATTAACACAATTTAATTATTTCAGATATTAACACTTGCACAAATCAACAATAAGAACAGCTTGTCTAAATGCCACAAACTTGGCACAGTGCGTGCATGCCGGGTAAAAAGAAAGCTTGGCATCTCTCATTGGATTTTATTCTATGCTCTGTGAGTTATGGCACTGGAGTGCCTTTATGACTCATTTCTCCAAAGAGGGTTTAACTGTACTACGGGGCCAAATTTTAATGAAACAATGACCCACATCTAACCAACACCTTTCCCCCTCTGCGAGTTAAACACGACTCTGGGGATTTATTACTCTCACTGGTCCTAAACTCAACTGGGCAGGAGACTATAAAGGTCTCCTGGGTCTCATTTAACACGTATGTAAATACACAAAAGGAAGCAATAAGTGTTAACTGCATTTCTTAATAGAAAACTGACTCCAGGAATACATGAGAACTTTCGGTTTTCGATGTCATGGGACAATATGAAATTGTGTAATCTAAAATTTACACTTCCGTCACAACGAGCCCCCAGAGAGATGATGCAAACGCTCCCTCTGCTGTAAGTGTGCAAAACTACAGAGCGTCCAGTTTTTCCCAATGCCAGACATTCATGCATTATTGACTCCTCACATTAGTCATATCAGCTGGACACACAGCCAGGGTAATCTACTACAATTCTGTTTTATTTCATCTTTAAAACAATAATGAATATATAAAAGGACTGTACATGAGAACATAGAAACAAGCCATCATTTCCTTCTTTAAATATGTTTTACATATTTGTCAGCATAAACCCATGCCCAGAGCGCACACAAATGCACGCCAGGTCACACATCCAGACTTCCTTTGATAAGAGGGCAAAACGTGACCTAACAGAATTGTTTCTAAGTTCTACTCAGAACACAGGCAGTGATATCACAAGTTTTAATACAAGTTCAGATAAGGGCCAAATATAGCGTCATGATAAATGACTCCGTTCAACAGGTTCTGGACAAATTCAAAGCTGTTGAAATGAGCACTTTCATGACTACAGAGAAAGAGAGACAGAGAGAGGAAACAGTGCGACCAGACATACAAACTTTTAACAAGTGTTTTGTCAAAGATATCAGCATTAGACTCTTGCTGGGCTGATAAGGAAGTCTAATAACTACATAACAGTGAAGGTTCTCTGAATATAAACAGTCTGGCAAATATACAATGTATTTACATGAGAGCTTTTGTGACTTATTCTGGTGTTCCTGATTGACAAGTTGTGGCTGGTATCTTTGATGTATATTAATGAACAGTAATACCTTCACTAATGGTGCTGTATTTAACCTGTGATGGGATTTTGCAAATAGACCTTAATTAAATGTGAACAATACACTATGGAAATTCACATCCTGGTTTAGCTGCATAGCCTTACATAGAGGCTATAAATGAACTCATCAGAAATGTTCTGTCATTGATTGACTTTCTCATTTTCGAGCATATATGTGGTTCAAATGAACCACAAAAGACATATTGCTAACAAACTACTATTCACCTTGAAGAGATGAAAACCATCTAAACATTTACAAATGGGCATAGGCTTGACTTGTATTTGTAAACCATCTATTTCATTAACAGACAAAAAGTCCATTTTCGTCTTGAGAATCAAACCAAAGCTGCAGCATTTGCAAGAATCCTTAGGAATGTTCTTGCCTTCATGATCGAAGGACATTAACCAACTGGTTATAAAATCCAGGGGAGCAAAAAAGACACTAATCTAAAAAATTTAAAAAGGCATAATTATAAAAAGGAAGTGAGCGATCTTGAAAGAACTTAATGGCCGAGATTTTAATATCAGTGCTTCTTCAGTCATAGTAAAAACAACATAAAATGGGGAAAAAATTCCATCTTGAAAATTTTACAACGTAGTGCCGTAAGATACTTTGTATTTGTTGATGTTCTGGAAGTGGAGAATTTTGGGCTCACAGCTGGTTCTGCAGGGTAGCAGTCCGTCTCGACATTCGCCCATCAGCCACTTTTGAGTGGTGGCAGCCATGTCACTGGTCACGTGATCTTTCTGCCACCTGTCTAGCCATACCTGAAAGCGCTGATGCAGACGAGTGCTCACTCGCTGGTGAGACTAAAAATAATCAAAACAGAGAAACAAATTAATCATAATGCATTGTGAACTAAAGATAATCTGTTTTAAAGGGATAGTTCACCAAAAAGAAAATGGTCATTTTTATTCAAGTCAACCTGTATGTTTCATTCCTCTGCAGAACATACAAAGAAAATATTGTTGTATAAAGAATGTTGTATGAACACAAAATTAAGTAGGTCAATGGGTACCACTGTTGTTTAGTTACCAACATTCTTCAAACCATCTTCTTAGTGTTCAGCAGGTATCTGTTCAAGATGTCGAATAGGGTTGAAATTTGTAGCATTAACTAGTGTCTACATACCTGATGTGCTCTGAGTTGCGCACTACGGCGGTACATGTAGTCCTCGGACTTGAAGACGTACACCATCTTATAGGAGTTGAGCTTAAACATGCATTCCATCTTTGAGTCCTCACCAGTATCCGAAGATTTCTTTGTGGTTTCTTTGGTTTCTCTCATCTGCATCTCCTGGCCCCTCTGGCACTTTCGGATTCGCCTGAGGTTCCTTCAAAAGAAAACCGAAGCTTTTTAATCATTAATCTGGCCCCTATGTGATTTTTCTTAAATGTAGTACAAATGTTTTCAAGTTAAGCATCTGGCAGCATAAAGAGAGGAAAATCCCAATCAAAAGAAAATTATGCCCCAATGCAACTGTGTACAGTGCACCTTGGTCTCAGTATATGAGAAATACAACATAGAATCAATCTCCTTTGAAAACTCATATCCATGGCAATACCATTTTGATCAAGTGCCAAAATCCAGATTTTGGGAAAACAAGGGACAGTTAATTGTCCTGCTTCAATTAAAGACTAAAATTAGAAGTGTACTTACCAAATGTTACAGATGGGTATAGAAACCATGACTCTTATTTTGAATTCAGGACCTCACTTAAAGAAACTAGCCAATCGTAACACAAAACAGAAACCAGGTAGGGAATAAGGTTAAATGGCCAGGATATGGGTTAACATTGTGCATTAGGCATTGCATTAAGACCATGCACTAAAATGTTCGCTGCATTACGTTCCTTAGCAAAAAAAACAATGGAGCAAAGTTAGCGGCTTAACCTCACATTGCACATGAAACATAAAAAAAGCAATGAATAAATCCTAAATAAATCAAAACGTGCTTTTCAGTACAAGAATGAATTAAATGTATCAGATCTTTTATCCACTGCAAATAAAAACATGCATGAAAGAAAAATGACACAAGCAAAAAAACATCCTCCCATGCTTGAGCTCAAACACCTTTAGGAAAGAAAAACACGCACATTTGAGGATAAAATTCAGACCAGAATTTTATTGACAAGGCCCTCTCTGAAATACAGCTGTCTGTGAGTTCAAATAAGTCACAGCACCACTTTGAGAACTGATAGCCCCGATCAAACTGAAGAAAGAGTCAGCTATGGGAGGACAAAGCATCTCTGAGATCTCGGCATACAAGTTCTGCTCAGAAAGTCCTAACACTCAAATCTTACAGACTATAAAACACATTTATACACAGTGATGAAATAAAGTCACATACAGAAATATATCTGGGAATAGAATTACACAAACAGACCACAACACACTTTGAGAGAAAATGCAAACAAGTCTTTTTCTTTTGAAACTCAAGTGTGAGCTATTTTAAAAAGGTTATGAAATGTATCATTTGAAAAGTACAGATCTGTATAGAGTCCTCGGCTTTTTTTTTTTTTGGTAAACAGACCCATCTTATTCTAAATGCACAGATGTCTTCAGCCTCTTCAGAAAGATTCCCTTCAAAAGTACATGATTACACAACCAAACCCTTTTAAGAGCAGGGACATAAAAACATCTCCCCATATTCTTAGATATGAGAATCAAAAACAATAAAATGAAATGCATTTTCCATCTCATTACCAATTATCATTAAACGTGTCATAAAGGCTCAAACACAATTTTGCAAAATATCGGCACATCATTTTGGATAACACCTCGGCATACATTTCCCGAAAACACACCATACTTACAATTCATAAATAAAAGGTAAAATAACCAACATAACTTTACTGTGGCCACATCTGAGAAGACATAAACAGCTTTCAGCAGTTTTTGTTAAATAAAGTCTCAGTAAAGTGCGAATACAAGCAGGCAGACGGCTTGTGTGTGTTTGGATGATAACAAACTGGCGGCGCTTGTACAGAATGACTCCCGGACATTTACAAAGACTACCGTAAGCATTCCTGTGGTGTTCCTGTCTCGATGGTACATGGGAAGGGGGCAAATTTAAAGGACTTGGCTGAGCCTCACCTGGGCAGAAACACAGGCTTCTGAGAGAGGTGCTCACGCAGCTCTGGAGAGGCAGAGTTGGTATTCAGATATCGCTCCACGTAGTCTGGCCAGCGCTGTAAAGCACAGAGAGACATTTGAGGTTAGATGTAATAGGGAAAAGAGGCGTCTTGAACAACGGCGTTCTGCGTGAATATTATCAACAGGATAGGGTTGGCGTGACAGTTTAATGCATTGTTCCATGCGACTGGTTTCTATTTATGAATCTCATTTACTATGCAAAGACTTGCTTTTGAGCTTGAGCTTCAAATGAGCTATTTTCAAGATCAGAATAAAATGTGAAGCTAAAATACATTGCAGTGACACGAGGCACATTTGCATAAACAATTTGAAGTACATAAACCTGCAGGGTCAAAATAACCTAACTTATCTTTTAAATAATTGTGGATTTGAATAATTTATAAACATGATAATTAATACCAAGCATGGCTATAATGTAATTATAAGAAGTTAAAAGTAAACTGCTTACATCAAAAAAATCTAGATTTTTTACAGCCTGCATAAATCTTGGAGCATTAATTTTCCTAAATCACAATTGTTTTGGCGGTATAGGCGGCACCGTCTATCGCTGATTAATACTGACTGATGTGCTAGAGAAAATAGACAACTCTAGGAGGATCCAGAGGAAACTGATGCAGAATTTGCAGCGCCATGGGAGCTTGTGTTTGCCAGTTCCACGATAAATGTCAACTGAAAGGATGTACAGGTCACGATGGCACTAAATATAGAGAGTCACAATTCCGAAAGTTCCACAAAGATTTGGGCTGGTATAGAATATGTCAACAGAAAGCTTGCAGTCAGTACTTTACAACTTTAGAACAATGATCTTTATTGAAAGTGGCAGACTCCGGTAAACAAACAAATCCAAAACACAGACGCTTAGAGGATCTGCCAATCTGCTTATGGCCACACATGGGGGCTATTCGGTCCTTGAACTGTTCCCTCAGATGCTCTGTTTCTTCATGAACATTAAGAACTGAAAATAGAAAGTCTTGCAGGAATCCATACATCCCTGATAGAGCGGATCTATTTCACACATGCAAAGCATGTGAGCAAAACCGGATAAAAAGGATATGTTCATGAAGTAAAAGGCAAAGCAAGTGTCCCATTTAAACAACAAATTCTGGCAAAAGAAATTGCATGGCACATGGGTTCCAGACATTTGGGTTGTAAAAGGCTGTTCGCCAGGTGTTAACAGGTCTGAAACCTGTTGTGTTCAAACATCTGGTTTACTTAAATTATGTGACCTTTATTCTCAGGTATAACAGGAAAAAGCAGAATGAGCAGAAGCAGATGTTGAAAAAGGCAATCCGTCTGAAAAGCAGGTTGTGTGACAGCTTTAAGCCTGTTATAGCATACTTGAGTTAAATAAGACATGTTTACGTGTTTTCATCTAGAGTTAAATCCAATGTCAGAGTTTTCCACCCAAAATGCCTAAATAAAATGTATCAGCTGTTGTTGGGCACTTCACATCAGTCAGATAGCACTTAAGAGTTCTTTAAATAAGGATTCCTGGCATTAGAAAAGCTGCTGTGGATTCAAGGGATAGTTCACCCAAAACACAACAGAAAGTAATATTTTCAGAATCATGCTTTAAATAACACTTCTGTATGACCCCATTGATTACCATAGTAGGAAAAGTTACAATTATTGTCAAAAGCGCCTCACATCTTTATGATGTCCTACATTCTTCAAAATATCTAATTTTGTGTTCCACAAGAAAAAAAAACTTTACTTTGTTAGTCAATGGGGTCAAATAACTAACCGTTAAAAACATTGTTCCATATATCTGTGTTTTTAAGAACAAAGAAATGTATACAGGATCGAAAGAACAATATTAACATAATGTATGGGTTGAGGTTGAAAAAATAATTTTCATGAAAACTATTTGGAAAAGAGCTCTTCGAATCCTGTGGCATGTACCTCAGCTTCGGCAGTTTCGTCCGAGTTCTCTTCCTCTGTGTCTAACAGTTCCAGAGCAAGCTGCACAGTCCCTTTAGACTTCTGGAACATTAACTGAAAAAGAAAAAATATAGGTATAAGTTTAATGGGTAGTGCACAAGTAATACCTTTGGGAGGTGCTAGTGTACCAAATAAAATGCCTTTGGGTTTTCTTGTGGTTGTGTGGCAGGAAAAACAGACTCAAAAAGTACTCCTACACCTACTACTACACCTTGAATTGTTATATAATTATGTTGCACACTGCTTTTATGCCCTGCGGTTAATAAAATAATCCATGAACTGAAACCATGTCAACAGAAATCATTAAATGGCTTCTTAAAACATTAATGAAGAATTCTTGTTTAACAACTGTCTTGCAATTCATTCCTACAATCTTTATATCTATATCTGTGTGTTTCTTCCCTGTCATACCTTAAAGCAGTTCTCATCAGACATCAGCTGCTCGGCTTTGCGCTGGTAGGACGTCTCTGAACCGGTTCTAGATGCCTGGGAGGAATGGGAGCCACCGGTGGCATTGTTGGCACACTCGGTAAGATAAAGATCAGTCACCTGAACACAGATCTCATCACTGACTATATGCTGGAGCTATGAGAGAAAGAAGAAAATGGAAAACAATAAAATGGGTAATACATCACTGACAAAATTCATTAGAGAATTACTCTGTATGCAAATATCCTAAGGCTAAGTCCGCAACGTAATTCCAAAATATGCTAAGCAAACATTCACACAAACAATGTTGACCCAAAATATGAAGAAACAGCTGATAACAAAATTGGATTATCTGAATGTGGAACATCTTCAAATTTTATTGGCATGCTGACAAAAATGAAAATAACCCAACAATCCTATAATGCTCTTAGGCAAAGTTCTGACAAAGTAAGTACCACATTTATTTACTTCATATTAAATTTTACAACTATATTCTGCTTAAACAAGATAGTTCACCCAAAAATTATAATTTGGTAATTTATTCACCGTCTTGTCACTTTAAACCTGTAAGTCTTATTTGTGATGAAGACAAAGATATTTTTGTAAAATGTTGGCAGGCAAACAACGGCTGCACCCATTTACTTCTATTGTAAGAACACAAAACCTGTTGTTCGTTTACCAATATTCTCCTAAAATATCTTCTTTTGTGCTCTGTAGAACAAAGTCATACAAGTCTGAAGTGACAACAGTATAATATTTGGTAGAGTATGTCTGAAATAGTTCCCAAGGGGTATGGAAAATATGGCCACAGAGTACAATGCCATTCTTCTGAGAGACTTTGGAATTCAGTAATAAGATAAACATCCTCCACAATCTCTGAAGTAACTAACCTGTCGGACTATACTCTGAATGAGTTTGTCCATGGTGAAGGCAGTGTATGCATGGATGGTAAACATTTCCCTCAGCTGGTCCTCGTATTGAGATGTCTCCATGTTGCCGTCCAGAAGGTTTCGCACCATCTCTAAGAAGGCCGAGTAGTAGTCCTCAACATCAATGTCCACTGTAAAAACAGAAGGGACATTTCATTCATTAGGGATTTGCAGCATCATTATGATCTTAATCTAAGAATCTTCTTTTAATTGTCTGAGCAGTTGCCATGGTGACAAGAGCCCGGAGGGTTGCAAGCACATCTGACATGAAGATCATTAGCTCACACATATGTTAAATCCCCTAAGAGATCTCCGACAAAACATGTACATCTACATTTATTCATTCGGCAGACACTTTTCGCAAAGAGAATTACAAGTATTATACAGTAGGCAATTATCACTGCAGAACAAACAGGGGTAAGATGTCTTGCTCAAGGACACTTCAGTCATTGTCTGCTGGCAATGGGATTTGTACACACAGCCTTCTGTTTACAAGTCCAACTCTCTAACCACAAGACCACTGACCCCACAACATTCTATTTTTATTTTATTCTATTCTATTCTATTCAAAACATTAACGTTTTCTAACACAATGCCGACACACTTCACACTTCATGAATAAAGGAAAACTATTACTTGATAATAACAGCTTTGTTATGCTGCACCAAGGCCAAACTTACTCGGTTCTTTCAAACGCAGCTGGATGGCCGGGCTGTCATTCTTCTCTCTTTTCAGACCAAGGACATTTCGTTCCCACTCTCTTTCTCTGGCATCCTCCTCGATCTGTTTTTCCGCCTGTCCGTAGATCCGCAGCAGCCGGGAGCACAGGATCTGATGGAGCCTCAGGAAGATGTACCAGTTATTGTTGACGTAAAAAAGGTTGTAGGCATCATCGCAGCTGCTGAGCTTTTGCTGGAAAGCAGCCGTATGGCTGAAGAGGAGCTTAGATTTCGTTGACGTCGTCCCGTTGTGCTTTTTAGTCCCATCTTCGTCTGGTTCGGTCTCCTCCTCTTCTTCCTCCTCCACGTCGGAAAGCTCCCCGCGCCTGGCAAACAGCATGTCGGGAATGAAGTGGTAGATGATCTGTTTGATTTTGTACTTGTCGTCTTTGTGGATGCCAGATTGCCTCTTGACGTGATGGATGATGAGAGCGGCTGCGTCCTCCAGTATTTGGCTGTCTTCGTATGTGAGGGTCATGTGGGGGCCTGAGAGTAGGGCGGCATTGTCTTCTGAAGCCTGCTCCTGTCGCTAAGTGGGTGACAAGTTGGTGGTTGTTATGGCAACTGTGATAATGTCTAAGAAAATCTCTTTTGTTTACAGATAAACACAGACAGAACAGAACACAAGCCCTTTACATGTACAGGGTACAAATTTGAGTCTAAAAGTTACAGTGAGAGTCTAAAAAGTTACAAGTTACAATAAAGTCAGGGGAGATGCTACGAAAGACAGACAAATATAAAAATTTTCTTTGGAATTGAAGAATAACAAATCCAGTCAATACCACAACTATTCTAAATGATATTACTTCTTAATGTGAGTATTTCATCTAAAAGGGAAATTCTGTCATTATTTACTCTTCCTTGTTATTTTAAACCCGTTTAACCTGTTGTCTTCCCCAGAACTAAAAAGAAGATTTTTTGAAGAAAGTTGATCACTGAATAGCAGCAGCACCCATTCAGTTCTATTGCATTCAAACAAAAACAAAGCAAGCGAAAAGCTACCGGTTACCAACATTCTTGAAAATATCTTCTTTTGTGCTCTGCCATCGTACAAGTTTAAAATGTCATGAATCTGAATAAATCACGACAGATTTTCATTTTTGGAAAAACTATCACTTTAAATTCAACACATCTAACAACTTGAAACAAAATCATGTGGTTTTTGCCTCTGATGTCACATCGGTTTCCTTTTCATACCTCATCATACAAAGTCTCGATTTCATTGAGCAGCGTCTTGGAGCGGAACACCTTTGTGTCATTCTGTTTGAAGTTAATACCCTGGTGATCTAGAGACTTGAGGTAATACTTCTCGTTCTGTTCCCTCCAGATTTTATTGAAGCCACGCTGAGCCTCCCGCCACTCCTCTTCTTTAATTTTCAGCCTGAAAATGAAAAACACATAATGAATTTTGTGATGAAAACCTAAAACGGTAAATGACAAAGACCTCCCTTGCGGTCAGATCTTTTAATATTTGAGGACACCGTATTCCAATTTACAAGTCGCCCAATACAAAACATTATTGAAATCAAAATGAATAAACATTATATTATAACACTGGTAATTACATTGTATTGTAAAGAATATAATGTTACATAATAAGTTATAACCTTGGTGATGCCATTGAACTTTCTGGTTTTAGAAGTTTAAAATGGAATTGGTCAAACTTTATACAATTCAATAGCCTTTGCTGCCCACAATGTGTGACATTTTATAGTTTTATGAATCTGCGACAAAGGATCCACCTTCAAACAATAAAATGTATGCTGACCTTTTGAGTACAATAGGTACAGAGACCGCAGGGTTAGTCTTCAGCCCGTCTATAATGTCTGGAGCTTTGTCTCCATATATCCTCTGGATGGCTTTACGATGAATGACCTCCGAAGAGCCTCCGATGGTGTTGTCAAGCCTGAACTTAGCTTGTTCCTCAGCAGACATACGCGAGAGCCTCTTTTGAACAACCTCCAGGACACGTATAGTGGCGAGGTTTGTCTCCAAAACCACATCGAGCTGCAGCACACATGACATGCTTGATAAAACACTGACCCAAATTTTCACGAACATCTGCATTTGGCTAAGTAGCTTTACTAAATAAAACAACAAAACAAATCTTTACCTCAAAGCGCTCATCTTCACATCTATATATATGTTCCTCATACTGAGTCTTTTTGGAGCTGACGAAGGTAGAGTCCTCAGACCACGATGGAAATGACACCCAAGTATCATTAAGCACCTGCAAAAATATAATCATTGTGACCTTTGTAACTATTCTTCAAGGAGTCAATTAGTTTATGAGGATAAAATCTACTACATGTGTCAAACTGACAGTACACTCACCTCTTTGCAAAGCGGGGTCCTGCCCGTGCATCGTGGCTGTTGGAAGCTTTTGGGAAGGGCTCTGTAACTGAAGCCTAGTCTCTTGCAGGACGCGTAGTCAATCTCCATGGCAATGCCCTCAGTGGCCCTCTCTTTGGGAAAGCTTTCAATCTGAACACACTCTCTGTAGCCAAGAAAGTTCTTGAACCAGGTAAAAAGCTCAGGGAATTTCCTGGAAAGCAGAAGACATCACAATATAATGAACAACATTTAATTATGTTGTGACTACTTGAAAGGATATGTTACCATAAAATTAACAATCTGCCCTGAATTATTTATCCTCAAGTTGTTCTAAATCGTATAAACATCTTTGGTTTACACAAAATAGATATTTGGATTAACTTCAGCATCTGACATTTCTGGGACACCCTTGAATACCACTGCACGAAAAAATTAATTGGTGGTCAAAGGAGCTCCAGAACTGTTTGCTAAGCTAAATTCTTCAAAATATAACATTTTGTGGTTAACAGAACAAAAAAGGTTATAAAATATTTGAATTGAAAATGAATTCCCAGTTGCTAACATTTAACCAATTTCTTTCTTTCTGTTCAACGGTACAATAAAATTATACAGGTTTGGAACAACTTGAGAGTGAGCAATTCATAACAGAATTATCATTTGTTGGTGGACTATCCTTTTAAAAGCAACTGTCAAATGCTAAAGATCACTTCAGGATTTGTGTATACAAGATGCCAAACATCTCAGAGATGTCACTATGTTTTACCTACCCTAAAAAGGGTAAGACAAGCTGCACAAGTTCAGCACGTGAGATCACTTCCTGGTTGAAGATGACCAGACAGCGCAGGAAATTGTCATAAGCCTCTGAACTTCGCAGTGCTTTCCGCACCTGAGAACGGAGCATACAGGTAAAATGCCTCAATGTAATCCTTTTATACAAGTACAAAACAATTTATCTCGTGTCATTCCTGCAAATGATATCAAGAGCTAATACCTTTTCAAAAAAGAGAGACTCAGCACCAATTCCAAGCTTGCTTGGATCAGCCATTTGATGATCTTTTCCCATAAACTTCGGCTTCTTCTGTTAAAAAGAAAACCAGATAACAATAAGGGTTAATAACAATAAACATTAAAATAAAAAGGATGTAAGGTACTGTTATAGACCATTTTGCAAGATGAAAACAACAGTAGCCCAGAAGCACTTTCTTTTTAAAATATTTTCGATGTAACTCAAGTTCACCTTAACAGGGGGTGTAGTAGGGGGTCCCGCGTGTCTGCGGATCTGGCATCCATTCTGGTTAAACCTCTGCTTGTTATTCAGCTGAGGTCTCTTTACTGTGCCTCCGTGATCAATTCGTACAGACTCTGCCTTCTCAGCTGCTGTCTTGTTGAATAACTGCACAGAAAACAAAAGGTTTACAACAAAAAAAAGGTTAACATAGTTTAGCTTACACATTATGAAATTATTACAGGTCATTAAGGGTCTCTTAAAACAATTACCGCTGAATTGTTAGCATCTGGAAGGAACTGGCCAAATTCGGAAAGGAGGTCCTCTTGGTTCTTGAAGAGCTGGGCCACCTGGGCATATACCTCCTGCTCTGTCAGAGCAGGTGTGTAGTTCCCCCCTGCCTCCTTAGCATTACGCTGTTCCTTCTGTTCGATGAACAAACAAAAGGCCAATTTATTTCTGCTGTAAGCATGCAGTGTTTAGATCACAAAAAAACTAGCTGTAAATCCACATCCTGACATTGGCAGAATTCTATTGATGCTCCCACCTGGTATGTGTGAAGGATCTCTAAGAAGGATTTATAGACTTCTGGCTGGCCCTGAAAGCGGTTCTTGATTTTGTTCACATAGTTTATGGCGTGGTTGAACTCCACAGGCTGGTTGTTCTGCAGTGGGGTGGTACCAGCACCGGCAGTACTGCTGCTGATGGGGGTGTGAGACTGGACGGTGGGTGAGCGAGGAGAGGCATAAGAGGGAATGGACGGATTGGGCTGGCTGGTTGGGGTCAGTGCAGGAGAATGCATTGGCTGTGAAATATAAACAGCACAGTATAAGAGAGTTGTAAATGTGGATCCTGAATGTTGAAACAAAAAGTAACCATTAGAATGACAATGCATTACGTAGATCCTACCTTGCTGATCTTGGCAGCGGTTGGCTGGCTGGGGATGACCAAAGCAGCGGTGCTGGTGGGGGCTGCTGGTTGGGGTTGAGGCTGGTGCTGTGGTGGATGGGTTATGGGGAGGTTCTGAACAGAGATACCGTGTGGGGTAATGTGGTGGATCTGCCCAGGTGTCGTCACGTTGACCAGGTCGTTGGTCTGAACCTCAATCTTGTAGCCGGGTGGCAGAAAGGTGTTGAAGCCCATGATGAGATCAGGATGACCTTTGAAGAGCTGAGATACTCGGCTAATCACACCCGGTGTATCAATGCTGAAAATATAATGAGTGTAAATGAATGGTAAGGTAGCAGACATTTCATATTTCGATTGATCTTGAAGACGTTCACAATCTACTTAAGATCCATAATATTAAACTTAAGTCAACTCATTTTGTTTGTTTCTCTTGCCTTGCAGCTACAGTTTTTTTCATTCAGGCAATACTAATCTTGTATTCCTAGAAATTACTTAGCAGAACATATGGAACCATAATAATTAACTATAATAATTTCGGATCCACCAATTACAAAATGAGTGTTCGAAGATAATAATGAACATTACACTTCAGAGAGGAATGATCATTGCTTTTGCAAAATGAATCAACAATTAGTCTGTTCACTACTTGGCTAATTATACCAAAGAATTTCTCTCATCTGCTTAAAGTATAAAAAGAGCAACCACAACCAAAAAAATTGGTTAAGTTTTTGCTCAGACAAAGATAAAGCCCTCTAGCACTCTCTGAAACTAAATCATCCCATCCATGGTGTGAAACACAACAACAACTGACCTTTGAGACTTGAACTCCTTCATGATATCCAGAAAGTCATTGTAGACCTGCGGCTGATTGCCAAACTGAAGCTTCACTTGATCCAAATATGAAAGTGCATCTTCAACCTAAAATAACAAACATTTAGATCACACATTTTAATTTCTCAGCAACACCTTAATAATAACTTCTTGTGTTGTTTTGATGGATTTTCAACCTTTAGTCTCTGGAACTGCTGTTGGCCCAATGTTGGGGCTGAAGTGGAAGAAGCATGAGAGTGACTTTGGCCCACAGACTGGACAGCTGCTCCATGGTGATGAGGCGCATTGTGCACAGCTGAATTGCTGGTGTGCCCATGACCCCCAGAGGTTTGGGCCATTGACAACTGGTAAAAGTAAAAGCATAAACTGTCAGTGATATAAGTGAGGTATATATTTGACACATGAGCTGGATTTTGTTATACAGTTCTGCTTAGGGGTATACAAACTGAAACTAGTAGATGTTTATCTTTTGTTTTTGCTTGACAGGTAGTGTAGTGCTTTAGTTTTTTAATTTCTTTTCCACAGTGTCACAATCAAGTTAAGATTTAAAACTATATGACAGACAGCTAGAAATGATTGAAGCTCAAGGATCCAATACATGATGTTCATAACTATATAACATATCTAAACTAATGAGAATGTTTTGGGACATATGAATGAAATGTTTCTTATTATTTCACCTGAAGTTGTATGCCTGCATGTCTGAAATAAGTTAAATAGACATTTTTTTAATGGCTTTTGGATGGACGTTTGATTGAACATTGAAGAAAGAACAGCCAATAATAGTGCAGAATAGACAGGGACTCCTTTCAAATATTTAAAAAAAAGCATCTCAGATTAAGACCTAAACAAGTTTCTTCAAAAAGTTGCAACAAAATTCAAAATTATTTTAAGGAAACAAAATTCCATCAGAAGGTGACAACAATGAAGATGATCAAACATGACATACAAATTTCTTTTTATAACAATTTCCCTAGTTTTATTTCACAATTAACATGAGTTCAATAATTTTCTAGAGCGTGGAAAAAAGAAATGCATGAGCTAGAACCACACATATACAAATAAAAATTTCATTTGTAATTTCATTTGAAATGCCTGGATGAGCATGTTTTTTTTTTTTATACCTGGTAGGTCTGAGAAACAGAGTACTGCAGGCTGGATGATGGCTGCATGTTATCCGGTGCAGTCTCGTACGGGGTGGAGGCAGAGTTAAGGACGCGGTGCTGAAAGCTGTCCGCACCCCCAGGGAGCCGCCGCTGAGAGCCGATCACTGTTTCCTGATCCTCCAAGCGCCGCTTCATTATGTACTCATGCTTTCAGTGCGGTGGATCTTTAACCAAACATAAAACTGCCATTAAAGATAGTCCTCAATACGTGTATCAGTCAAAAGTTTGGAATCAACTTAAAAAAACTTTCTCATTCTTTTATGCTTGAAACTATGCAAATTGTGTTTTTTGTTTGTTTATTTGGATGCATTAGATTGACAGCAAAGGACAAGTAGGCAGCAAGCGCCCAGAAAACATGGGAACTATTTCAAACCTTTTTGAAGTATCCCAGATGGCACTTCATACTGTTAACTGAGAGAATAAGCAATATGTAGTTTTGCCATTTAGACAAAGTGTGGCTTTTTAAAGAATGTGATTATATCAATAGTCACAACTAGCATCAGAAGTGTTATTACTTTCCTATTAGTTTAAAATAGTAAGCTAATAATAAACAACGAGTTGGTGTGCCCAAAAATGTTGCTATTGTACATGCTATAACGGATGTGCATTTGTGTTTACATAGTATTTGTCCATGAAAACACATTTACAAACATCCATACGTTAATAATGATATTATTAATCATTAATATTTAATAATATTATTTGATGTTAATAATATTTAACATCGAAATGATTGGTAAATTGAAATCATAAATTAGGACGATAAATAAATATAACGTGTATTTCAAATAAAGTGTATAAAATGTATGCAGGTCCATGTGTTTATTAATACAAAATTCTTATGCTCAGTACACAAATATAGATTTTGTAAACACAAATCTTTATACTACAATCCCACATTGATTAAAACAGCTCTAACACACATACCCAATACTTTTAACTGTACAACTGAGAAAATCCAACAAAACCAAACAATTTTATAGGTTAAATAAGTAGTTAAAACTTTTAGTTTACTGATAGTAATGGGTCTGAAGATGTGAATGAGTTAAAGATGTATAATATAGTTTCTCAATGTCCTTTAGTGTTAAAACGAACCACAAATGCTTTGAAAAAAAAACATTTTGCCACATTGTCTTGAAAAATGTAACCTGTAATCAGGCTCCTGTGAGGGTTCCAATTTTTAATTTTTCAGAGTATTAGAACTCTGTAAGAATTTTGACAACTGTCAAATTTATTAAACGAGTCCATAACATTTACTCGATCGCGTTTGCTTTTAAACCACATTGTCCTTTATTAAAAAGAGTTTACCTCAGAACAGCAAACAGCTCTGTGTTATAAGCTTTGGCCATTACAAACACAAAGACTGCCACAAAGGTTAGACGATTACACTGCGGTACTGCTTTCTAAGAAACAAGATGATGGATTTACAAAGAGGGAGCAGATGGCGGTGTCTAAAGAAGTTAGCTAGGGAAACATGCTAGTACATGTGTGCTGTCCAACTTTGTTGAATGGCTAAACTTCTGTTTCACCCATCCGGACACTTTCTCCTCCTCCTCCTCCTCAGTTGTGTGTGTGTGTACGTGTCTGCCTATGTCTGTGTCTCTGTCTGCGTGTGTCCCTGTGTGTGTGACACACACTACAGACACACAAACAAACACACTACAGACAAAGACACACTACAGACAGACAGACAGACAGACAGACACACACACACACACACACACACACAAACGCACTGACACACACTAAAGACACGCTACGGACACACACACACAAACGCACTGACACACACTAAAGACACGCTACGGACACACACACACACACACTACAGACACACACAGAAACACACAAAGACCCCGTACAGACACACAAAGAAACACAGAAACACACTATAGACCCGCTACAGACACACACACACACACACACACACACACACACACACACACACACACACACACACACACACACACACACACACACACACTATAGACACGCTTTGACACACACAGAAACACACACGCACTGTAGACATGCTGACACAAACAGAAACACACACGCAATATAGAGACGCTACAGACACACACAGAAACACAGTATAGACCCGCTACAGACACACTATAGACCCGCTACATACACACAAAGAAACACACAAAGACTATAAACCCACTACAGACACACACTATAGACATGCTACAGACACACACAGAAACACAGTATAGACCCGCTACAGACACACACAGAAACACACACACACTACAGACATGCTACAGACACACACAGAAACACACTATAGACCCGCTACATACACACAAAGAAACACACAAAGACTATAAACCCACTACAGACACACACTATAGACCTGCTACAGACACACACAGAAACACAGTATAGACCCGCTACAGACACACACAGAAAGACACACACACTACAGACATGCTACAGACACACACAGAAACACACTATAGACCTGCTACAGACACACACAGAAACACACTATAGACCTGCTACAGACACACACAGAAACAAACACACATTACAGACATGCTACAGACACACACAGAAACACACACACTATAGACCCGCTACAGATACACACACTACAGACACAGACACACTATAGACAAACGCACAGACACTACTGACACATGCAAACACTATAGACACGCTACAGACACTACTGACACAAACACACATCATATAGACAAACGCAGACACGCTACAGACACTACAGACACTACTGACACACACACACACACACGCACGCACGCACACAGACAGACAGACAGACACACACACACACATCCTATAGACAAACGCAGACACGCTACAGACACTACTGACACGCACACACAAACACACGCACACACAGACGCACACACACACTACAGACACGTACCACGTGCACAGTATAATGAAATTGGACACATGTATTGTAAATATTTATGCGTATTTATTACTGATTTAATAATGTAAACATAATAACAATAACAATATTAATAATAATAAGAATAATAATAATAATAATAATAATAAAAATGTAAGAACAGCAGTTACCTCCTCTTTCCGATAAACAAACTGATCGATGTATAATAAAAACATATCGATCATTTCATGCTAATCGATCGACAGACGCTCAAACATATCAGATAATAAATGAAATATAAAGTGTGGACAAGCAGCTCCGCTGGCAGTCGTGTTAGCATCTGTTTATAGCTACAATCAGGAAGTTCTGATGAGAACACAACTGTTCCGAGATCAGCACCGTTATACAGTCGATCGGAACATATCGATAAACAATCACCGATAGCTGACGGATCAAAGCCACGAGTCGTGTTGATCAGATGAGCGACACTGTGAAGCTTTAAACCCTTGACTAGCCGTCCGAGCTAAGCGGCTAGCTATAGCCACTCGATATAATCTCAAGTGTGTCGTGCATCATTTAAAGAACTTAATTTAATACTCATAACTGTAAACTACACGTGACGGCATTATTTCTAAAGCGCTGTGCGTGTCAATAAGTCTGAGAGTTAGCTTCTCTTAGCCCGGATGAAGCAGTTAGACGACGACAGCTAGCGTAGCAAGCGTCCGCTAGCCTGCAACAGTCAACTCACCCCGCTACAAACTCCCCGGATCACTTCCGTCCGTTCCGCCGGGAAATGAAACGCAGCAAAGCTCCGTGACGGCGTTCAAACGTGGAATCCTGTGAGGTTTGGGTTCAAACGGACAAATAAAAACACGCGGAACCATTCAGTCAAGGCGCCAGACCTCAGATTGCATGCTAGGTTGCTAATTGGCTAACATGGGAAAACAACCTCAGCAGGAGGATCCTCGAAAGGGGCGTGGCTTCAGACGGGGCGGCCTCAACGAATTCCCAGCGAGACGTTTGATTGGTGGACATTCGAACTTATCGGATTCCTATTGGTTTAAGCCGCCTACTTTGAAAAGAGAGGTTGTCAATAGCGTATGGACGTGACATAAAACTGAACCAACTGTTTATAGGACACAAACCCTGTGGGGAGTGTTTAAACATCCCAAATATCTGGTGATGAACACGTTTCTATTTTATAAAAGTAAATAAATATAAATACAAAAATACAAAACAATAAAAATAAATATACAGTTTTGGGAGAAAACAAGCTTTATGTTAATTAAAAAATACAAAAAATAAAAATACAGTTTTTGGTAGAAAACAAGCTTTATGTTCATTAAAAAAATAATAATAATAATAAAAAAATACAAATACAGTTTTGGGGAGAAAACAAGCATTATGTGAATTAAAAAATACAAAAAATAAAAATACAGTTTTTGGTAGAAAACAAGCTTTATGTTAATTTAAACAAACAAAAATATAAAAATACAAGAAATACATAAAAATAAATATACTGTTTTTGGGAGAAAATAAGCTTTATGTGAATTTAAAAATATGGAAATTCAAAAAATACATAAAAATAAAAAATTTTGGAGAAAATAAACTTTAAATTTAAAAATATAAAAATACATACAAATAAAAAATAGTTTTTGGGGAGAAAACAAGCTTTATGTGAATAAAAAACTATAAAAATAAAAAAATACATAAAAATTAAAATAAATATACTGTTTTTGGGAGAAAACAAGCTTTATGTTAATTAAAAAAACAAAAATACATAAAAAAAATACAAATACAGTTTTTGGGAGAAAACAAACTTTATGTGAATTAAAAAATACAATAAATAAAAAAAAAAAATATATATACTGTTTTTGGGAGAAAAATAAGCTTTATGTGAATTTAAATATACAAAAATACAAAAAAAAAAAAAACATAAAAATACAAAAAAAAGAGTTTTTGGGAGAAAACAAGCTTTATGTTAATAAAAAACTATAAAAATACATAAAAATAAAAATAAATATACTGTTTTTGGGAGAAAACAAGCTCTATGTGAATTAAAAAATACAAAAATAAATAAAAATAAAATACAGTTTTTGGGAGAAAACAAGCTCTATGTGAATTAAAAAATACAAAAATAAATAAAAATAAAATACAGTTTTTGGGAGAAAACAAGCTTTATGTTAATTAAAAAAACAAAAATACATAAAAATTAAAAAAATTAAAATAAATATACTGTTTTTGGGAGAAAACAAGCTTTATGTTAATTAAAAAAACAAAAATACATAAAAAAAATACAAATACAGTTTTTGGGAGAAAACAAACTTTATGTGAATTAAAAAATACAATAAATAAATAAAAAAAATATATATACTGTTTTTGGGAGAAAATAAGCTTTATGTGAATTTAAACAAACAAAAATATAAAAATACAAGAAATACATAAAAATAAATATACTGTTTTTGGGAGAAAATAAGCTTTATGTGAATATAAAAATATAGAAATTCAAAAAATACATAAAAATAAAATTTTTTGGAGAAAATAAACTTTAAATTTAAAAATATAAAAATACATACAAATAAAAAATAGTTTTTGGGGAGAAAACATGCTTTATGTGAATAAAAAACTATAAAAATAAAAAACTATAAAAAAAAAAAATACAAATACAGTTTTTGGGAGAAAACAAACTTTATGTGAATTAAAAAATACAATAAATAAATAAAAAAATATATATACTGTTTTTGGGAGAAAATAAGCTTTATGTGAATTTAAATATACAAAAATACAAAACAAAAACATAAAAATACAAAAAAAAAGAGTTTTTGGGAGAAAACAAGCTTTATGTTAATAAAAAACTATAAAAATACATAAAAATAAAAATAAATATACTGTTTTTGGGAGAAAACAAGCTCTATGTGAATTAAAAAATACAAAAATAAATAAAAATAAAATACAGTTTTTGGGAGAAAACAAGCTTTATGTTAATTAAAAAAACAAAAATACATAAAAATTAAAAAAATTAAAATAAATATACTGTTTTTGGGAGAAAACAAGCTTTATGTTAATTAAAAAAACAAAAATACATAAAAAAAATACAAATACAGTTTTTGGGAGAAAACAAACTTTATGTGAATTAAAAAAATACAATAAATAAATAAAAAAAATATATATACTGTTTTTGGGAGAAAATAAGCTTTATGTGAATTTAAACAAACAAAAATATAAAAATACAAGAAATACATAAAAATAAATATACTGTTTTTGGGAGAAAATAAGCTTTATGTGAATATAAAAATATAGAAATTCAAAAAATACATAAAAATAAAAATTTTTGGAGAAAATAAACTTTAAATTTAAAAATATAAAAATACATACAAATAAAAAATAGTTTTTGGGGAGAAAACAAGCTTTATGTGAATAAAAAACTATAAAAATAAAAAACTATAAAAAAAAAAATACAAATACAGTTTTTGGGAGAAAACAAACTTTATGTGAATTAAAAAATACAATAAATAAATAAAAAAAATATATAAACTGTTTTTGGGAGAAAATAAGCTTTATGTGAATTTAAATATACAAAAATACAAAACAAAAACATAAAAATACAAAAAAAAAGAGTTTTTGGGAGAAAACAAGCTTTATGTTAATAAAAAACTATAAAAATACATAAAAATAAAAATAAATATACTGTTTTTGGGAGAAAACAAGCTCTATGTGAATTAAAAAATACAAAAATAAATAAAAATAAAATACAGTTTTTGGGAGAAAACAAGCTTTATGTTAATTAAAAAAACAAAAATACATAAAAATTTAAAAAATTAAAATAAATATACTGTTTTTGGGAGAAAACAAGCTTTATGTTAATTAAAAAAACAAAAATACATAAAAAAAATACAAATACAGTTTTTGGGAGAAAACAAACTTTATGTGAATTAAAAAATACAATAAATAAATAAAAAAAATATATATACTGTTTTTGGGAGAAAATAAGCTTTATGTGAATTTAAACAAACAAAAATATAAAAATACAAGAAATACATAAAAATAAATATACTGTTTTTGGGAGAAAATAAGCTTTATGTGAATATAAAAATATAGAAATTCAAAAAATACATAAAAATAAAAATTTTTGGAGAAAATAAACTTTAAATTTAAAAATATAAAAATACATACAAATAAAAAATAGTTTTTGGGGAGAAAACAAGCTTTATGTGAATAAAAAACTATAAAAATAAAAAACTATAAAAAAAAAAAATACAAATAAAAATAAAAATTTAAAAAATTAAAATAAATATACTGTTATTGGGAGAAAACAAGCTTTATGTTAATTAAAAAAACAAAAATACATAAAAAAAATACAAATACAGTTTTTGGGAGAAAACAAACTTTATGTGAATTAAAAAATACAATAAATAAATAAATAAAAATATATACTGTTTTTGGGAGAAAATAAGCTTTATGTGAATTTAAATATACAAAAATACAAAAACCCCCCATAAAAATACAAAAAAAAAGAGTTTTTGGGAGAAAACAAGCTTTATGTTAATAAAAAACTATAAAAATACATAAAAATAAAAATAAATATACTGTTTTTGGGAGAAAACAAGCTCTATGTGAATTAAAAAATACAAAAATAAATAAAAATAAAATACAGTTTTGGGGAGAAAACAACTTTATGTGAATTAAAAAATACAAAAAATACATTAAAAAAAATAAATATACTGTTTTATACTAACCTTTATTTTAACTTTCATGTATCCGTTATGAGTAAAATGTAGCGCTATGGTCTGCTAACTTTACAATGGAAACAAAATTCTACTTCAAACTCCATAAATAGGTAAATAGATTTGTACCGCTTTAACTTGACTCCAAAACTGTATGTGACTTTTGTTTCAACATTGAACAAGTCTATGAGAATTATATTATTCAACGACAGACGTCAACCGTTGTATGTTAAACCTCAATGTGTCTTCGAAACTATTTCTCAGTTTCACTTGGCATGAGTCATGCATTCGGTTCAAAAATCAACCTAGTGTTATATTTGTTTGTGTATGTGTTTGTCATGGTAAGTCTACATCATAGTCAACAGTGCAGCACACTTATTATATTGCAGTGTATTTATTGACTATTTAGTTTGACTTGATATGAGGTTTTCGATTCGGCCCCCTCTTTAATCGCCAACCTTCATCACTTGATCTCTTTTCTTAGCTTTATGTCCTAGTGGGGATCACTTTTAACGTGATTTCCGTGCTTTATTGTAAGTCGCTTTGGTGGGAACCCCTCTGCTAAGATGATGAATGAGAAGGCATTATTGAATTTTTAGTGAGCACTCAAGCTGTGCTGTTTTAAGTTGCCTTTGTTCGAAAAACTGCATCTGTGCAGACATAAGCGTCCGCTTTCATCATTGTTGTGATGGACAGTGTTGTATGAAGAGGCCAATAACAGCAGAGGGAGACAGAGTAATTTCTCTATGGTTGATCTTTCTCTTTCTTTAGAGTATATAGTTAGTAAAATTAGCATGTTGTTTAAAATTATGGTGTTTGATGTGTCCTTTAAATTTATGTTCACACAAGTCAGCAGTTTATCCTTGTTAGATGACAATGTTTTAAGAATACTTGTTTCAACTTTTTGTCTTGCTTCAGGATTAAAATCGCCTTGCAATTGACAAACTAAACCCACAACCCTTGCATTGTGAGCATTAAACACTATGATCTGAGCCACAGGAACAAGAGCTTTATAATTCTGACATTTTCAAGTGATACTGTCAAGAAGGTGTATGTACATAAATGGCACGCCAGTGTTCTCCAATTAAATGAGTCATATCCCTAATGTAGCCATTCACGGTTACTGCATTGGTCCATGTAAAAAATAAATCACCACTTTTGCTAATTTAGATGATTAAAGAAAACAATGTAAGACTGATGATCACTTCAGAAAAGCACTTTTCAAATTAATCAACGAGACACTGCATTCCAAACTGGACAATGGATAATTGGAGCCATGTGGCAAATGATGTCATCATTCATAATGTTAAGTTTTATAAATGTAATGAAAAATACAAAAATGATGCATTCAAATTGTGATTTTGGGGGACAGCGTTAATATAAATCCTACTTGTCTTCAACAATAACAATTACTGCAATATCTACATTTAAATTTTTTCAGCATTTCATCATAGGTAATAAACAAAATAGATAATTTTGAGATAGTAAATAGTGTGATTAAATAATGTTTTATTTGTTAAAAAACATATGAAACACATTCTGAATAACATAGAGAACTGTGGCTTTGGAAACCCTAAATTGTACTATGAGTTGAAAACCATTTCTCTTGTTGCACCCACACAAGCACTTATTATGCCCTGTGTATGTTCCTGAGGGTTTATGTAAATGTGTGTTATGTGTGTTGTTTATTTACTTAAAAAAACACTTCCATTTATAAATCATTGGTATTAGTCATCATATTATATCTGATTTTGTTGTTTTGCTCAGCCCTTTGTTTTATTGGCTTTTCATCTTGCTGTCTTTAAAATGAGATTTAAAGACAGCTGCAAAATAAAATATAAAGATTCTCAAATGCAGAGTTATATCCAGCCGCATTGCCATATGTCAGAGCTGTTCCTTTACAGAAGCATCAGGCCAGTAGTTGGATGGAAGTGGATTCAATAAAAAGAAAAACTTTATAATAACTTTATATTTATTTGCCTTATGTTAAATTTGGTAATCTGTTTTATAATGAGATGTTTTTCCATTACTCTTTCCATTATTTACATATGGTATTATGGTAACATTTGACATACGTTTTTTATAATTCTGTATGCTATGAATTTGTCATTTTCAAATGTGCATATTGTGCTTTGCAGTATTACAAAACAATGATATAAGTCAAATGCAGAGGACAGATTTAGAAATGACATAATATTCAATAGGGACACTTTTTGCAGTGGTAGTGGAAGTATATTTCTCAGAATAAAAGGCTTTCATAAATATGACCATGAATCTGTGTCATAAGTACAGTGCTTCATTGAGGCACCTGAAAGAGTTCCAGGATATCAAACCTTAGGATCTACCATGATAAACTGGTGGTATAGTGTAGACAGTGCATAGCTTTGTAGCTTTTAACCTTCTTGGATAAAATATTTGGTAAATAGTAGTGAAAAATGGCACACATTTATTTGGGGCAAGTCCCTATCCATAATTCATTAGTCAGAGGTTAAAAATGCTCATGTTTTTAAGTTGGAAACAACACATTTTCGGGTTTAAATAGTATATTAGAGGGCATTTAGGGAGGCATAGCCAAATAGGTATAATGGGAAAACAAGGGGTTACTAGTTCAGAGAATCAAGCTGTCCTGGTTGCTTTAGGCCAAGCAGGGAAAAGGGGCATATTCCCTTGCTTACATTGAAAATCAGTGTTTAACTGAGTGGGTAGCTATGCTTTTTGTGCCCCAAAGTTGTCAGCCAGGTCAAATATTGTGAATGCTTCCCTTAAAAAGTATATAAATTCAGAAAAATAATTTCTAAAGAAGTCGTAAAGTCAGACATTTACATGGATATCTGTCTGGTTGTCTGGAGTTTAATTAAATTGAGCCACACACCCACCCATGGATATCTTATTATGAAACCATAATAAAAGCAGACTTGTTTGTGTCAGTTTGTTGGAAAATTAAGTGTTACGGGTTGCATCTGATGAAGAACTAGTTTATTTGTTTATATATTAAAAATTACACTGTGTATTTGTTCTGTTGTCTTCACACAACAAACATCAACATCTGGAAGCAAAGCAAAATACAGAAGCATAATCATAAAAATACAAATAAATTCCACAGACCACATTTCAATTTCTTTATTGTCTTTCATGTGGACTCTATATTATAAATTTCAAAGTAGGCATGACACTCCATATATAATGAAGAATGATAAGGTGCTGCTGGCTTTGGAATTCATGTGTGACTGCCACATAATACACAAAGGTGAAATCTAACAACTACACATCACAGTTTACTGTGGGTGCAGGTGTTATACGTGAAAACATGTATTGATGGAAGGCAAAATGAACGGCACTAATGAGCAAAAATCAATCAAATACAAAATGAAAATAAATATGGCAGTGTAGATTTACTAGATGATGCATAAATTATGTATGGCCACACAACAGATGGTTTGTAACAGCTCTGTAATTCTAGTCCTCAAAGTAATGTTTGCCAATTTTGTGACCTCTTTCTTGTAGCATGGCGTTTATTTCACGATTATTCTGTCTTTATTTACAGTCAAATGTAACTGACACATCTGCACAACATGACGACAACAGCTTTGAAGTATCTCTAAAGTATTTATTTAATTTCATTGTTAATGCTGCAATATGTAGGCAATATTCTACACATGGTAATGTGATTTCACCATCTCATGCATTTCTCTCGACTTTACCCTCAGCGTGACATCTGCCCGTGGGGGCATCTGAAATTGCACAATGATCAGAAATGACAGATTAATGCAAATCCAAGGAGTCCTTCCGCTAAATATCCATTTAGTGTCGACACCAAAGCAGTGGAGGTCAAATGAGCCCTCAGCTGTGCTCATGGCCGGTATGTATGCTGTCATATCTTGATCTGTGTTCAGAGTCCTCAAAGACACCATTTGAACTTTGTAAAAAACCTACGAATTACAAGTAGAGAGCAAGGAAAATTCCGATACGACCCAGACTCTTAAATCCTTTAAAAGAGAGATGGAGACTTGTATTGATTTTTAGTGAGGCAGGGAAAGAAAATAAGTTATCATTTAAGTTGGCAATTAACCAGAAGAACACTTTGTAAGATCAGTGTCAAATTGTCATAAAAAATCGGGCTCCAGATATTGTGGTTTATACATGGTCTCTCACACCTGTTTGACTCGCAGTATGTTCAAAGCTTACAGATTAGTTGGAGGAGATTTTAATTTATTTTGCCCTTTCAATGACAGTCTGTGTCTCATTTTCTTTTCAAGCCGAGGCTTCCTGGGGTGATTTTCTACTGCGCTCGTCCACTTGGCAAATCAGACTCCCCTTATGTCTTCATTGATGTGTTTGTCCTTCAAATACAAGTACAACAAATACAAAAGGTCTGTTCGATCACTCATTCTTCTCATAAATTACTGACCACTTTTTACATTTTCATTTTTACATAAATGTAAGATTTGTAAAGTAAACAACCATGAAGCCTCACTCATAAACCAAACCCAAATGGGTTGTATAAAAAGCATAAAGGCCAATCCTCCTGTGCTTTTGCCAAATTTGAAGTCATTTGTTTTGAACTGTTACGATGTGTTGTGAATTGCTCAGCATGGTTCAACTGCATACCACATGCTTGGCCGTCTATAGTCCGAGACCTTTCATCATCATGTATACTTGAGTCAAAGCATGATACCTCCATTATTATCTGTGATAATCAGATTTGTGCCAGCATCACTGGATTTGACAAATGGTCCTGTGCATCAGGCCCGACTCCCCCATTTCCTCTTCTCCAGGCTCTTCCTGTAAATGTGCCCATTCTAAGTGTGATGTATAATGGTGCCCAGCCCTGTCAGACAGCTCTGAATGAGACTGTTGTTGTTTCCTCTATTGTTCCACTGCCTCTGCTGAGGCAGTCAAATATGGGTATGTACACATCCATTTAGATGCCTAAACAAGCAGAATCTCCAGGAGAACAATCGTTTGTGGCGGTAGTGATTTGTTGTACACACAGAATATGTTCAGAATGTTACAGAAGCAACGATTGTCTGTATTGTACAAAACTGTCAATGGTGTTCTCTTCGTAATATTAGAAGTGATGTAAGAATTTATTTACTCATTATAATCTGATGAAGAAGTTTATAACCTTAAAGCAATACTTTCTTTAAATATCACCTTCTTTAAATATGCAGTTTCTTGTTTTTTATGTAAAATATAAGATTAGTGTAACAAGCTAAACCGTCAACATGAATAATGCACTGAAAAAGAAATTCAACAGAAATATTACAATACATTGATCCATGCAGATTAAATTTCCATTAAATATTTATGGATACAATACAACAATGACATATGTAAGATATCGATATAAGGAACTTTAAGTTTGAAAATTTTGGAGTCCACATTCTTCACGTAATGTCCGTCTACGCATTTCCAAAGATGTTTGTCTACTTTTGTTACTTTTGTTCAATAAAACATTTTTTTAATATATTTAGACTGTACTTTGTTCATTGCTCAAAATGTAAGTTCTTGTGTAAACTAGGCACATAATATAAAAATATTGAAACGTATCAATCGTATCTCACAAATGTTGGTGTCATGATAAACTGTCCAATTTACTTGCTAATGCAAATGCTATTTTAAAATCTGTAAAAATCTAGATATTTTCAATACTGGCAGAATGTATATATAAACACAGTGATACCCATATGTGTTTGGCTGTCTTTATATTTTGTGGAATAAAACTAAATTTAATAAATTAATCTAAACTTTGAATTAACATTTATATTTAAAGTATATTACATAGTTATTCTAAACTCTGAAATTGTAAGTAAGTAAAAGACAGAAATGGATTACAGTCCTAATGAAAAGCTCATTATATCCCAAAACGACCCACAACAGAAAATAACCCTATTCAAGTTGGCTATATCTGAATGGTCTGGGGTTATCTTCAGCCTTCCATGGTGTCTTGAATGAAGCACCTCATTTGTTTTGACTCACTATGCGCTGTCTTCAAGCTTGCCATGTTATTTGGCATCATGCTGCAAACTTCTGGAGGAGGGCATGGGTGAGTGGTTGCTACTGTTTGACACATATTAGTCCTTTCCTCCTGATGTTTACATTGTGATTTGAAGGCTTGCTGTTTTCCTTCACAGTTTACAATGATAGAAAATGAGTCAACCATAGTGTACAAGGTTTTGTGTATTTGACGTCTAGTGTGGGTCACTTAAGTGGCACCCAGCATTTTCTGCCGGTAATCGTAGTAAGGCTATATACCCTGTCATTAGTCTTACGTAGCCAGAACTTCAGACTGACGGATGAAGGTCTGGAATACATGGCAGCATTCATTGGCAAAGGCCCACCCGTAAGGCTATTTGACTGACATTTCAAACAACCAATCACAGTTTGTTTTGTTCAAAGTCATGTTTAAGGGCATGGTGACATAACCTCAACAACAGACGGGACGGCGAGAAATCAGTCATTGACTTAACCAGCATTGAAAGTCAAAGATGAATTGGGACAACAAGCAGTAGTCAGCAGTTTGTTTGAAAACATTGAAAAAGTGTGTGCCATATACGCAAAAAGGGCCTTTCAAATAGGAAGTGAATCAGGAACATCAGTAACGTTACTTACCATAGAGCACTTCATCAACAGCCATACCAATGAGGCGTTCATTGTGAACATTTCAACACCCACAAGCATTTCTGGAGAACCATACACAAAACTGAATCAGCCAGCTGCGATGACATCTGTTGTTTCATGTTTGCCCGCAAACGCAGCGGATATCTCCTACTCAGTTAGGTACTTCACTTGATCCACCATAATAGATATAAGAGGGCACACAACAAGTAAAATTTAATCCTTCTTTCCAAATCCCGTCAGCAAACAGGCCAAAATATCTCTTTCTGTCTCCAATAAGTGCCTCAAACAAAACTTCTGGACATCTCTTAAAACGTCTATGATGTGAACTCTGCCTACTTTTGAGAATCCAATGTTAAGCTGATTTTGATAAATGCTCATTGTCACTCATGAAAACACGTCTGTGCTTTTTTTCCAACACTCAGGTCCCCTGGAAATCCTGTCAAATTCATCCAACAAGATGACGACTTCCACCTTGCTGAAGTGTTTTCAGAAGAGTGTGCCGCATGCATCAGATGTTCAGTCAATGGTCCGTGGGTGTGACGTCTGGGACTGAGACTATAGCCTGTCATGGACTTTATCCATCATGAGTGGGGTTAATTCCGCTGCAACTCAGTCAATAAAGTGAAGAAATTTAATCTAGGGGTGAATTTGATTCAGTACTTGAGAAGTCGTATAGAGGCATTAGTTGTAAATTGCACTGCTCAGTCTATACAGCTAAATAAGGTGAACTAAAAGGGATCTAATTTTATCCCTGAACCATAAACCAATAACAAAGCAACAATGCACATTTCCTTGCTATGAGTATGCAATTATATAGCCTTTAGTTGATAACCTGTCTGCGCCTTCACACTTGAAACACACCAAGGACAGACACTGAACTATTCAGTATTTTTTATGCTTCTATCTATGAGAATCTATTCACTCACAGGTTTAAAAGATCCCTAAACACAGAACATCTGTTGCAACAGTACTTTTGTTTTAATACACCTCTTGGGTCTCACACAAAGTTGCAAGCCATCTTGATCCCGAGCATACCAATTGGCCAGTCTTTTCTTTTTGCTTTACGCATTGGCATAGGCTTGCTTTCTCTTTTTGCCTAAATATCATCAATATTTTAGCCGCCACATTTGTGTTCATCTTTTTAAAATGTAAAATCTAGCCATCCTGGCATCATACACCTTTAATGGTGTAAAACAATATCTTTTATGTTGATCGTGTTTATCTGTTTTTTTAATCCATATGTAAATATATACATTTCATACATAGCTGAATATTTTCTTTATAAAACGGAAGTTTATCGAAAACAGATTTAAAAATGGTTCAAACATGCCCAGTGTATTAACATCATAAACTGGTTACCAATAACATGAATTATTTGACCCTGTGTTTCAGCCACAGATGGTGATGATGATGTATAGATTTAGACTAAAACCCTCAGTTGTGTCTGGCCAGTTTCACTTTCAGTTTGAGCAGTGGCTGGAGTGGAGGCGGAGCCAATTTGAATATCAGTCTGCAATTATGTAATAAAGCTTATGTTTTGAGATACATTCAAGCTATTTAAGGGGAAGGGAAAAATCACTGAAAACATTTCAATATGTTATTTTGATATTGAAAGAGCTTTAGGGGATGAAGTGACCTACCACATTTAAAACATTAACATAAAACCACAAATTGTGATGTTTTTGGCTACCTTGGTTTAAGGGAAGTTGGATCTGGGCCAGACGAAACAGTGATATCTAGCAACATTTCATTGAAATGTAAATTTTTGCCCCCTAGATCAACATTTAAATGTCCTGTCCTACATTTCCTGCAACAAAAGGGATTTTTAAAATCAAACTAGCCAGAAGCTCCACTTACCTGTATCATCCAGAAATGACCTGTGATGTAAGATGTTGGAGGCAACCTTTGTTTGGTGATACTGATATTGCAGTCTGTGTGTAATGAGGTCATTCATCGTCCTTTGATGCTGCAGAGCAGGGCGGTCTGGTAACAAAAGGTGGCTGGCGGCAAACCTGACTCATAATGACAGAACAGACCGAGTCGTCTCGGCTAATGGCAGCCTGTCATGAGTATGATGATTTCCACAGCTCTATTTCACCGGTTTTGTCCCTGAGCATTTTGTCTGAATGATGAAATACTGAAAGAATTTCTGATAGATCGAATGTTGTTGTAGTTATTTTTACCAACAAAATGTGAATTCCACAATTTTGTGGAATGCACAAAATGCTTTCAGTGAAGTTTTCCATTGAAACAGCTCAACAGGGACTCTAAGACATTAACACTTCAATAAGATTTTCTGAAAAGCTCAGCTGAATGAATGCATATTGTGAAAAAGGGATATAGCAATAAAGTTGACTTGACACTGCTTTATTTAAATTTCTGAAGTAAAATGCTTGTAAAATGGAATATATTAACAATAAGATATCCTAAAATATAAGAATGACTCAATTATTTTTTGTATTTTTCATTAGGTCATAGGAAAGATAAAATTAATCATAAAACTGCAAATCAATTCACAATAGTTGATAGACATAAATTGATAAAAGACAGCCCTGGGAGATTAATTTCAACAATTTCAGCTATTTGGGTAATATCCTTTAAAACAGACAATCAAAAAAGTTCAAATAAACATCTTAATAATAAAGCTATATTTAAAACCGTTTGAACATATGTACTCATATAAATACATTCTTGAAAATCTGTTTCCAGAACACAGACGATGCGCATCAAAGGGTTTTATTAACTGCTCACATCATTGATTTTTTTGCGTTACAATGAGTGGAAAGAACATTACACTTTCATTTGACCATAATACTTCAAGTTTATGGTGGATGAGGTTAATGATTCTGTGATTGATTGAAGAATGGGTTAAAAGAAGTCTTTCGATGTTTAAGCTGCCTTACCGTACATAATCTATTTCCAGGTCAGGCTGTTGAGTAAAACGACCAGCTGGCCCAAAGATCATACACATGGCCTTTCGCAAACTGTCAGGCATATGCTTCACTGACCGAGGGCTCAATTGGGTATAACAACTGTTGTTGTGTTTGTCCAGCGGGAAATGATGCCTTCACAGAACAGACCTGTACTGCATACAGCTTCATTATGGTCATAAATGAAGCCTGGAGTACAGTTCCTGTGACTCTTGGACAGTTGGACAAAGGAACAGAATTTGCTGCAGGTGGTGTTTAATAATTCATGTACTTGTGAAAGTTACTACACGTTGGGGGTGATTCTCTGCGTGTTAAAATACATCTGTTTTTATAACCACTCACCATGCCAAGGTGTTAAAACACATGGAGCAGTGGCAAACTGGGTATATGATCTGGCGAAATGTCTACTTTTTTTGGAGCTATTCTATTTTACGTGCTTTATTTTGATCTCCTACATGACTTGTTCCATTTTCAAAAGGCAGAAGGGAAAACAATTTATTAACATCTCATTAAGTTGGCATGCACAGGAAGGATGTAAGCTTGTTCGCCTAGGTACAAATAGAATTGTCTTGTGTATCTTACATTGAAAACAGATTAAGTTGTAGGGCTACTAAAAGCTTGTTGATAAATCTGGGCCTAAAACACATCTACTTTTGTACTGTGGATTCTTAACTGTGAAAGCCAAATATAGAGAAGGTAATATTTTTATTTGATTGTCATTTCCTGACGCCCCAGTAGAGTAGATTTGTTTTGTGATGGCAGTGAGTATTACATTCAGTGCAAGTGTTATTTTTCAAAATTATGCTGTCAAGAAAAAATACGCACAGAAAGAACGATTGTTTGGAGCACAAACAACACAGCGCCAATACGACCAAAATGAACTCGCAAACATCATAAAAATATTTCCAAGAGACTTCAAGAACGGGAGGAATTGATTTCCTTTACCTCAGCCAAGACTCATTAAAATAAATGGCAGGATCAAAAAGGCAAGTTTGATTAAAGCCACACTTTGAAGTAGTCATTTGCCACCTGTGGTTGTGTGTCCCTACCTGAGAGGTTCAGGAGACAATTGAAAGAGAAGCAAGGAAGATGGCATTTCTCTTTGAAGCACATCTGTACCAACCCCATCCCAAAAGTAAGCCTATTTTTGTCCATTGCTTTCACACAGTCATTGTTAGGACTGAAGAATGCTTCAGGACAGTTTCATCTGCAGGATTTCTTTGTTCTTATTACCTGCTTGTATGGGATACAGCATTCCTAGAACCTCTCAGGAGAATGAGATTATTACTTAAATGTCAGAAAGTCCTATGTCAAAATGCCTTCTGCTCCACTACAGACGTCCACAATGCTATTCGTCTGATTTATGTCCAAGATTCTGTTTAAAAACGAAATGTTTGGAGTGCTACAAAAAATAGACAGATGGAATTATATAAACAGTGCAAACGTACGATATCAACATTTAGGGGAATTAAAATGGATGGCTGTAAAAAAATAATTAAAATGGCCTTTCAACTTAAATTAAAATTCTGTTTTAATTTCCTCTCGTTCTTATTGGATCTCTTCTCCATTCATCCCGTCCCAACATTTTCCTCTTGTTTTTATTTGTTGACAAAAGTGTCAGTTAAATTGCGTCATCTTCTTCATCATCAGATCTGACTTTTAATTAGTCTTTATTTAGTTTTTCGTGTGTAAAAATGTTCGCTGACAAATATTTTTCATCATAGTCTTCGTAAACGAAATTAACACTGAATGGGAGCATATGTTGTTTTAGAACTTTGACATACCTTTCAGCATTGATGATGCCTTTCCAGACAAGAAATTTGCCCATGCCACATGCATACATGCAAAACCATACCATCAGAGATACAGGCTTCTGAACTGAGCGCTGATAACAACTTGGGTTCTCCTTGTCCGCTTTAGCCCCGGAAGACATGGCATCCCAGTTTTCCAAAAAGAATTTCAAATTTTGATTCTTCTGACCACAGAACAGTTTTCCACTTTGCAACAGTCTGTTTTTTGAGTCCTCAACTATACATAAGTGTTATTCAAACCTAAAAGAACGCATTATTAGTTTTATTTTGTACGTATTAGTTTTATTTTTTACTCACACTGTGTTTGTTCCTGACAGTTTAAGGCCCACCTCCCATTGTACTCTGAGAGCATCACCACCAGTGATGAGGCGGACATTATGTGAATCCTACAATCCTGGAATTTGCTCTAGTAAAAGTCGCTTGATTTGGGTCTGCAATCCGAGGGCATTTTTACTGTTTTACACATAATTCACAATAATGGTCAGGTAAAAAAAATAATATTGTTGCAATGCAAGAAATGCACTGCATAGTGGCACCTAAGTACATTATCATGTTTAATTAAATAGACATTTACATATAAACTTGGATAGTATGGGATTAATGCATTTAGATCTTGTATTTTATGTCCTAGTAGCAAAAAAAAAACATGTAGAAAACTAAATCTTAAGGGATTTCAAAATTCATGCACGAAAGATTTAATTAAATAATTACTTTAAAATCTCCCTCAGAGTAATTTTATTCAGCAGCTCATTTCACTGCATTTGAAACGTATCCATGTTTTTGTAATCCGATTTTTATTCACCTCTTTTATTTTCTACAAGGACTTTGTGTGCTTCAAGAAAAGTGGTTTGTTTAGAAGATTGAACAAACTGGTATTATTTCAAAGAGCTATTATCAAACTGCTAATGCTGTAATATAAATCTATGTAATACGGAAACGAAATAATTAACGAAAGGCCGTTGAATTATTAGAAGGTAATTTACATCCAGGTCTGGTGATGCACTTATGATATAATATACAATATAAAACCACTTCATAAACATATCCTGTGTGTTTTGGCATCAGAATTTATTTTGTGCATTTGCAAATAATCTTGGCTCTATAGTACAACACATTTGTACCTCCCTGTCAAACATTTACAGCACTAATTCAATCACGAAAATCTTGACTGGTGCCATATACCACCCATCACCTCATGTAATAAGTCACTCCATTGCCAGCTCTGCGTCGGTGTTCCCTGGAAGATTAGACTATAAGCAAAATGTCTAGGACAGATCGACAATGGTTGTCACGCACTATATCTCCCACATCATGACTTGATCTGGTTTCACTGTGAAGAGATAAGTCCCTCATACACGTGAGGTCGCCTCTCTCTTCCTCTCTCTCCGAAGAATACCGAGGAGCCTCTTCATTCTGTTTGTGCTGCTTAACACCCCTGTGTCTTATGCTCCACATCACCCTTCCCCTCCAACCTCCATCAAATCTGCATTTGATTATCCCCCTCCGGTAATCTCGCTCCTCTCTCTACCTGCCGTGCCACCGCTTCCCATTTATTGTTTAGTATAATGGTGCGGGGACTTACAAGGATTTACACCTGATTATATCCCACAGGCCGAATCCCCCAAGGGCTGACCTTGCAGTTCACTACCGCCATTGGCACGGCCCATTCGGCCAAATTCAGTCTCTCTCACTCGCTCTCCATTGCTTGTTTACCCACCCTTCCTGTTTACCTCCATGAGTCATCCGTTTGTCACATTGCAGCTTCTGGTTGCCTTCGATGAAGGCTGCGTTTTGCATAAAAGCCCGGCATTAATCACAGCATCCTGACAGAATGACAGCAAGAGGTTTCGAAAATGTATCCTCACCCCTACGATGGCTGCCCCCATGTCCCCTTCTCTCA
Organism: Triplophysa yarkandensis; assembly: GCA_033220385.1. NCBI lineage: Eukaryota > Metazoa > Chordata > Actinopteri > Cypriniformes > Nemacheilidae > Triplophysa > Triplophysa yarkandensis. Next base: position 16,829,586 of record CM065654.1, on the reverse strand, counting down.
TCCCTGCAGTCACTCTGATAAACAATTTCATTTTTATTATTTACATTATCCCTGTTTTGAGCTTTTGTGCTGCTCCTTACCAATCCACCTCCCCTCATTGCACCTCCACCTCCCTCCTCATCCCTCTTTGCTGTCTGCCAGTCTTAAGCTCTCTCTCTCTCTCTCTCTCTCTCTCTCTCTCTCTCTCTCTCTCTCTCTCTCTCTCAGCCTCCTCCATCTCTCCATCTCAATGCACCACAGCTCCTCCCTCCACCTTGCACAGCGCCGGCTCCTCCCTCTCCGTGTCTCTCTGCGCGCTTCGGCTTTGCGCTCTGCTGGGGATGATGCGCACTAGCGGGTGCGCTCCTGTGTACACGCGTGCCTGCATATGGGACACACTCCGGGTTTTTGGGGACCTTTTCTGCTCAAGCCTGAGAGTGTTCTGGACATCTTGATCTTGCGCTTTGAGGATTTTTTGTTTTGTTATTGACTTGTAAGATTCTTAAAGGGCCTCGTTGTGCCGGAGCGCGTTGGATGTAAACTGCACTCGGGCAGAATGGGATCGCCAAATTTAGACTCCGCTGCATGACGTTTCGGGTAAGGGCTGCTTTGTGCTGGATGGGGGAACTCGGATGGGTTGGGATGCGTGTGTTTTTAAGGGATGATGGGTTTGGGATGCAAATGGGAAAGATGCTGAATAATGGTTCTTAACTGCTTACCGGACAGTAGATGTGAATTTGGGCTGTCATTGAATAGGGATGGGAGGGGAGGGGGGGGGGTCATTTCCTATCATTTCCTATCATTTCCAATCATTCCCTATACATGATAACATATTGATACATATTTTCACCCATGCTCTGTTTTTAATAAAACACACTGCCATCAGTATATACAAATATTTGTGTGTGTGTCCATCATGTTGTCTGGACTGATGCTTCTCTTCTGTATCCAATGCGTGGAAGTCATTTTTTGCAGTTTTACTTAACAGTCCTCATTATGTTTTATCTCCTCCATTCCTCTCACTTATTTTCCTCCTTGAGATGGAAGCAACTTCCTTCTCCGGTTGAGTGGCATTTAAAGGAATAACATTACACTTTATTTCTTAATCCTGGCGGGGTGCCAGTAATGCATTAAGGGAGTCTTCCTGGATACATCAAAGATTCATGCTTTCTCAATGCCCACAGTGGTACATCCTTTACAGCTGTCAGACTCAAATGCATGGCTGTTTATGTAAAGGTAAACTGCCAGTGCACATCCCTTAAAACCAAGAATCCAGTTTGTACCTCTATCATGTAGACCGGTAATGTCCAAAGCTCACTGCTGCCGTGTGAACCAATGTCCAGGGGAATTGAGCACATTCTCAGTTTTAAATCCGAAGACAGTGTGTGCCCTGGTTTTACAGCGCACGCCGTGATTTCGATTTTAAACCGAGATTGTGCTCAAACTAGGTTTTTTCTCTGAACACACGAGGCTATCCATCAAAATATAATGCATATGCAATATGCATATAGGCATGTATTGGGTTGGAATGTAAAGCAACTGCATGGCAACAGTATCCTAGCCACATCCTGGAGATTCTGTAACTTGGCAGAAGAGATATCGAGGCCAAAACATAAAGCTGTGACTGAAGATCCTGACTACGGACTACAAAGAAGAGTCTATACAATGAAATATGTTTTCAATAAGCGGGCAATCGTGTTAACAGATAATATCCCCATTGAGCAAATTCTCTGTTGGTGGTAATAGCCATTATGATAATGCTGCAGTCTGATAACAAACACCAGATGAAACAAGATAAGGCAGTGCTACAGGAGAACTGCATCACCTCGCTTCTTGCAGTGCGTTCACACATAAATTAACGCCTGTGCCAATCGGCCCCGATGTTTTCACAGCCGTTTTGAATGATGCAGCCCAGGCATAAAAGAGGCCAAATCCCAGAAATCATTACAATTCAGATGCTCGCCGATTGCGACCCCCCTCTGCAGCCCTCGGTTTTCCACCTTCCCTGCTCCTCTATTCATTTACCCCGATACGCTTTTTTAAGCACTCGGTAAGGGCCTGCTTTCAGACGCCGTGGCACAGATAGAGAGATTGGGCATGCGTTGTCCTCATTGTGGAGAGATGCAAGAATCAGACGCCATCAGCAAAGTGCCTCATTTCTGTCACACAAAATGAGGGACTATTAAAATGTGCCGTACATAGCGAGGGGCTGCTGTGAGAGGCGACCGAGTGGCATATCAGACAGCGAGTGCTCACTCCAACCTCCCACAAATGTATTCAGAAGGTCACAGAGTCGCTTCACTGCAGTAGACTCTCCCATTAAAATTTCATCATAACAGCTTTATGTAAAAAATAAAAAAATAAAAACCAGACGGGCATGTAGGGGGAGACGGGCCCGTTTTCCATCCCATTCGAGGGGTTATGTGTAACTGAAATTCTGTTTGGGTGTCTGCAGAAACGCTATCAATCATTTCAAAGAAGACGGCGGCGTATCTCGAGCGGCCGCGTTGGCTGGTTGGCACGTTTGGGCTCTGTTAAAGAGGAGGAAGATATCTTCGATGGTATCGGTCATAGTAATAAAATTATTAGCCTCTGATGGAGTGTTGGTCAGAAGAACAATGCTGGCCTGATTCAGAAAGCTTGAGAGTGATTATTCTGTGGCTAATTTCGTGAGATAAGCTCCTTCCTAATAGAAGCATTGATAAAGAACTCCAAGGAGCTCGGCTTGAGCTAGATTGCTTTCGGGATTACGAACGTCCTATATTCTTCCCTCAATTTCTCTCAGCTTTTGTTTCAATTAAACCCAAAACAAAGAGGCCTGTGTTTAAAAGGGAGCGAGCACTTGGAGTAATTACCAGCTTTGCCTGCTGGTTGCAGTGAATTTTAAGTGAATCTCAAGAGCTTTAATGAGGAAAGGAAAACAATTTATAGAATTATTATTAACCATTGCCAGAAAGCTAAGGGCAGGATTGACGTGGAGCTGGGCCCAATTAGACTTTGCGCTATGACAAGGAACCTGACAGCATCTCAGGCTTCGCAAATTTAGCCCGACCACGTGCTGAAATAACCTATAATGTTTCGGCAGGTGGATGGGTGGGCATATTTTTGATGTCGCTCACAAGGAATGGATGCATTTCATTGTCAAGATTAAGAGAGTAGCGCGAGACGGTGCGGAAATGTGCTACATCTGTTCCATTCGCACCCCTTGACGGATGCTTATTTAAACTGCAACCGTTGCTCCTCAGGCAGTTAGTCAGAAGACCAATATTCGTGTGACGGGTCGTAACTAATTTCAATCTCAGCCACGCTTGGAGTTAAAACATTCGTGTCATTTACCCAATTTATAATAGCATGAAACTTCCGGGCCACCAGTAGACATAGAGTAGGTTGGTGCTAATGGGCTGACCTTTCTCATTTTTCAGTTTCTCCTTGAAACTAGGTGGTGTTTAAATCTATATATTCTTGCTTCTATAGGGCTGTACGGTATGATCAACGGTTTAACTTTTTTCATTACAATACAGTTTTATAAGCGAAGCTAATCCAGGACATGCACAAAAGGGCTTTAGATAATAAATAAGCTCGAATATTTAGGAAAGAAAGTGACTTGATCTTATTGGATTATTTTGTATTTTATTTTTAGCCTTGTAAACAAAATATTACTTTAGATAAACAAGAAATTCCACTGTATGCACATTTTACACATTTATGTGGACAGACCTTATTTTTACAATCAAGTAACATCTTCTAACAGATATAAAATATATCCCAACTAAGTGACAGAAAAAGAACCTTTAATATGAAGAAATATAAATATGTTAACACGTTAAGAAAATATCAAACTGTTTTTCATTCAGTGGTTTGCCCAGTCTTTAAGGGAGCTTCTTTCTCAGCGTTATGCATGTTGTACTTGAGTTGGCCACGCCCATTTATTTACATTTCACCATATACTTAGAATTATATACTATATACTATAGAATTAAAATTTTTGCTATGGTGCACATTTCATTACACAGTAGTGATGTATACCATCATACCGTCCAGCCTTAATACCATATATTACTTTTATTATGAACTGTAAAATGCTATGTAGAATCGGTTTAGGATTTCTCTCAACAACCTTTTTTAGTCATACCTTTTGTTGGAAGAGTGACATTTTTTTATCACAACGCTTGACATTTTTGCTTCGATAAGTCTTGAGTTCCCGATGTTTCAACATCACGGTTCTTGTTAGTTTTTCCTTTAGTGGAATGTAGCTTTCCAAACCCCTGGCTTTGATCTAAATCTTACTGTCATCAAAAAACAAGATCAAAAGAGTCAAATGGACGGAAACAGTTGGAAGATATGTATTTACTCTGAATGCCGCATCCGTAGGCTTAAAACCTGAGCTGATTTCGCATACAAAGTTGTTTGTGTGAGGTAGGAAGAAGACAAATGTATGGGGCAAGCAGGGCTGATTATTGATTTGGTTCAGGTCTTCTGTGATTAAATGCTGTTGTAAATACTGATAAAGACACCTGCTTATGTCGTGATGAATGGCAGCAACTTGATTTACCACTCTTAACTCTGGCATTTTGAACGTCGATGAAAATGACCTCTCATCCAGAAATATTGCAAAACAAAATATTGCTATCTCACTTTGCAATTATTTATAAGCCTGTCATTTAGGGTCTAGGACTGACACGTATGACCAAAACGACACTCTTTGGCCTACACAATCATAATTCAACTTATTTAAATGGCTTGCTTTTATACCTGTATCAATAAAACATTTATTTACATCAATTTTTCAGGTGATTAGGATAGAAGTGATCTTGATATTTCAAACAGAGCAGTGAGAGAGGAAATGGGGTCACTGGTGCCATTTTACCACCGTAATGCTCCATGAGAACAGACAAACGATTACCACCAATTTAGCAGATAGCTATTTATGAGCTGGGTTTATTTATATAGCAATTAATTGCTGATTCGGGTCCATTGTTTCACCATTCGCGTCATGCCCTGAAATGTGTGCAATGTGATCAGAGTTGCTAAATGAAAGAGAGAGAGAGAGCAGCAGGAAGAGGGGATGATGAATAAACAGATTGGCAGAAGAAACAGGATGAACTCCCTCAGGCCAGTATAGCCGATTAGTTACAGCATTATATATTTTATATACTTTGAACTCAAAGTAGCTTTCTATTAGACTGTTGTACGATTATGAAACATTATGCTTAGTTCAATCATTTGCAAGCTCAAATGAATCATTATTTGATTTTCCTCTAAATGAATCTAATGTAAGTCAAAGCCATTTCAAATATCTGCTTGTGCCTCACTTAAGAACGTCCTGAAGCAAATTCTTCATTCATTATCTTCCGTTTTTCTTATTACGTGTGAATTTGACAATTTGTACAATTTAATGAAATGGTATTAAAATGTGTATTTTTAACATTATGAATAATGGATATTAATATTACATGACTTGAGCTCTGTTGAGACTTTAGGGTTTTATTATGTGTCAAGACACAAGAGGTACGATAAACAATAAGCTTACATTTTTTCTTAAACATATAATTATCTTAATAATTTACCATAAGTTCTTGATAAGTAATGTTTAAACAAAGCAAAAATAACCTGTGACGCTTCGTTAAGTGACCTTACACACAAGTGTTTTAAGTTTGCACAGATGCAAAGCGAATACACCGTTTCCAAACACAGTAAACAAAATTCTAAATACCAATTCGACTCATTACAAATAGATAAAGTGTGAAAAAGTCTTAGCTAAACTGTTTGCATTTGGAAATATTCTTTTTTTATGGCCACTATTTACAAGCACTGCAATTTAATGTGTTTCTTGTTGTTTATTTCACACTGTTCAAAAGACCTCTGGGTAAGCCCATAAAACCCAAATAAACAGGATTGAAGGAATCTGCTTTGCTTATTTGCCTTGCTTGGTCCAGCTGAGGCTCACTGGCAAGGTCAGGACTAGAATGGTGAGCAGGGAGAGAAAATAAGATAGTCTGGTGTGATATTTTTCTCAAGGTTATCACCAAGATGAAACGGAGAGGACAGAGTAGGAGAGAGAGCAGGAAGATGGACCTTTGGGTTAAATTACATTTGAACATGAGTGGGTGAGACAGAATATCATCCAGTGAGCATTAAAACACACGCGCAGTGTAACATGAAAATATAAAATCAATTCACTGATAGCCGCTCCCGGTGGTCTCCGATGACAATGAATTTTGATATCGGCCTGAATGGTGTGTTTGGTTTCGTCGGCATAACTTGTCTTAGAAACTAAACATGCGTCCATTTTGCTTGCAAACTTAAATCCTCATATTTGATAAGTGCTTCTACCTCGCACATTTATTTTTTTCTGTTAGTTGTTGATGGTCCCTACCTTAAACAGATAAATAGCTTGGGTTTCCAACGTTGGAGGCTGAATTGATTTTGCCCTCTGGCTTGACAGATGGCCCTGAAAGTAACAAATAGGGAAGAAGAGGACAGATCTTTGAAGCGCAACACTTATTAACTTCATGAGTGTTGGGAAGGTGCGGTTATCTAAAAGAGATCTAGTCCTCCATTAGTGCTGGAAGAAGGCATCGGTCGCTGTGAAAGCAAAGCCTCCCTTATTCCTCCCACCTGCTGACTACAGATAATTGAAAACCAAGGCTGTCAGGTAATTTGCTTATATTTCATTGAACCGGACGATCGCCGATCCTGCTTCATGATGCACGTTCGTACCCCTGCGATTGAATGTGAGTTCTTAATTGAATCCGAGCTATGCTGCAGTGTGTTGAGTTACAGTTTATGTTGCAATGTGGCAAAGTAGAACATGACGTAGGAGCTTGGAGACTACCAAGGGTCCTTCTCTCTCAGAGGAGCACTATGTTAAAATAAACTTCACCACCGGGCAGGGCTGAATGGGTATGACCTTCCCATGTTACTGAGGGTACAGAATACAGGGACAATGTAATTTCCACCATAGAGATCTCAGTAGAGCAACCTGCCTTAAACAGCACGCGGTCTGTCATGCGTGTAAGAGGCTGTAGAGATGCTTGGCGTGAATGTTGGCTTGTAATTATTAAATACAGAGAACGTTAAGTGCTGTGCTAAAATAGGAAAGTCTGCCCTTTAGGTGTTGACAATGCAAGCTTTAATCTTGTGTTTCAAGCAAACAGTTGCGTATGTTTTTAACGGCAAAGATTGCCTTCCATGTCGAAGTGCTAACTGCCTTGCACTTACGGTGCAGGTTCAACCAGCCGGACTGAGAAGATCTAATATTAGCTGCCTTTTCCCACATGTAGAATGGCTCTCATTGACTACTGTGTATTTCTTAAAATCAATCTGGCTAAAGGAGCACATTTCCGACTCAGTTTATTCCGGTACGGCTGGTTAGACTTAAGTGCCCTGAAGATATGCCTTTAAAGACACAATTCTCTACATGGAAACTCATGCGCGGGGGTGTTGACTAATAAGATGAGCTATTGACCATGTGAGTGAGTTCACTATATTGAGAATTACTCTGTCAATGCAATATTCTGGCAGCGCAACAGAGAGGAGCTGTTTTTTCCTCTTCATACATTATTCATGAACGCCTGACAGACTTTGATTTGTATGTTTACCGAATAGGGGCTTCCTGAACGATGATTTAATCTTTTAATTGGATAATAAATCCAACACTTTGTGTAGTGGCTTTTCAATTGCCATCAGTTGACCACCAAGGCTAAATTAGTTTTAAGGCATTTGCATACCTTAGCATTTGGGCTAAAAGAAAGGTTAGAGTTATTATGAAGCCTACTGAATAAAGATGAAAGGTTGCGTGTGGGGGCGTGTTGAATCGATCATTTGTTTTGAAACCGAAAACATTTGTCTCTTTTTTCGATTTAGCTAAACCACCATAGTTTCATTGAACCATTGGCAAGCTTCGCAAATTACCAGCCAAGAAGGAACACAAGAAACACAAATGTTTACAGTAAGCTTTTTATCAGCAGTATAACAGGTATACTTTTTCTGCGCATAAGCAGAGCTATTATTTCCTACGGGATTAGTATGTGATACCATAACACAAATTTGGAGTTTGGATGCGATGGCCTTTTTTAATTAAGAAAACTGTGATCACACCAAAGAGACCTCCTGTAATTGTGAAGTGATTTTCCATCTGCTTTTGTCCACTTTCTTAAAATAACCAGGCAAATTTGCCGATAACCTTTAATGAGGCTGCACCTTTGACCTCCCATCTCCACCGAAAAATCTCCCCAATTATGGTTAAAGGTTAAAGGCGAATGTTTGGCAGATATTTGGGAGACATGCAAATTATTGCTATATTTGCATAACAAGCCATGTCACACATAATACCTTGAGCAGATAAAAAATTCCATATGTGTCTCGGGACGCCGGAAACACGAAGCCCACATTGCCGGGGAATGGCTGATAGATTCCCCATTATTAAAACATCTCAGTCTTGGCAGCTCTGTTTACGTCATGACCTTCACCCTCACACCTCCTCACGCCACACGAGGCGTTTAATCGATGTAGTAATTCTCTTACAGTAGCCGGATCTCTCGCCTTCCCGGCTGCATGCAGATCACACTCGATAGATGAACGAGGGATAAGCACTCTTGACAACGACGGCTCTTTTGATCTATCTGAGGGGCACTAATATGAAATTGCGATCGTTGGAACTGCTCACCTCATTTCATGCCGGAACTCGAAAGGGTTTCGCTCGTCTCCGACGCACCTGAAAACACTTGGATATGAAAACTGTGCATCTTTGCAGTGACGCTGCATTAAGCAGATGGCTGCATGTAGGCTTTTTCCATCACCCCCTTTTAACAGACAGTTTCAGGTTATCAAAACATTTTCTGCCCATTCTCTGGTGTGCGCTTTGGTCGGATAATACACTGCATTTAGGTTTCTTGTGGGTAAATAATAGAATGAATTTTAACATCATTAGAAGCTGTGATAACATTTCCCTCGGGATGTAATATTGTGAATGTACATACAAGTTAATATTTACTATTCATTTATGCGGGAATACTCTGTGGCGTTGAGCAGACACAATTTTATAAAGCCTTTAACTGTTATACTTAGGTTTTGCCCTGTCTTTATCCACTGAATTTGCATAGATGTATTTCAATTAACTGCCGTAAGGAGTATTTAATTTCAGATCCAATTTGCTCGCTTTACAAATGGAAGCTACTAAGGGTTTACCTTATCAATTATTAAACCGGTCTGCCTACTTAACATGATTTGTATTTGACTTGTCCAATTAGCAATCCCATGTCTCATGGAATGAAACTCATGTGTCTTTTTGGGCAGTTTGGTGCGCCTTGTGTTTCCTGATGTCAATACCTCACAAGGCTCCTGAAGGGCCTTAAATCGAGAACTCCATCATTCTAAAGCACATAGTTGAAAGAAGCTATTAGATCGGAATTAAGCTTGCTCGATCCATTTGCAGAAGAAGTATTTGTGAAAGCCTGAGAAGGCTTATGCTCACTAAAACACAGGCGCGTTAAAGTTGAATTAGTTTTAATAACCTTCTGATTTCTCCTGGTTTCTTTTCTGCATGCTGTGTTTTTTTGCAATCTCAATGTTGCATTCATATGGCTGAACTAAGAATGTGCTTATTTTTCTCACTTCCAGAATGTCTTAATCATTCAGCTATTTTAGTGGACCAAGCCATTAGTCATGATGTATTGTGTGCTTTAAATATAAAAGAGATAAAAGTCTCAATTTCTGTGTGCTAGCTGATGTTAAAACTATATATGATATGCAATTAAATTGAATACAATTTAAAAACCCAATTTGTCTGCTGCTATTCTTGTTTATGGCCGGCATCTTTTATCGCAATTTTCCGTTTCTTATGCACCTTCATTCTTTCACTTTTAATGTCTCTGTTCTATCATAAATCAAAGCTGTGTGTTGGCTTTACGCAGCATGTTCCAGTGCAGTAGTCTGTTCCATTTTATTGGGCGTCAGCACTTTCTCTAACACCATCTTCTTCTATTTTAAGAACTCGAAGATAGTCTCTCAGATGTTTTGCCTTTCTTGTTTTATACTGTGAATCCTGTCTATACTGTGAACTAATCCCTCTCCTCTCTTCCTCAGCAGGTTACCATCAAAATGGTGGCTGGAGAGGCAAATGGGCACAGCTACCTTATGGCATGCTGGCAGCCCATTCTCATCCTGATGCTGGGTACCGTCCTGTCCGGTTCTGCCACCGGCTGCCCCTCTCGCTGTGATTGCAGCGCCCAAGAGCGCTCGGTTGCGTGTCATCGGCGGAAGCTTATCGCCCTCCCTGAGGGTATTCCCATCGACACGCGGTTACTGGATCTCAGCAAGAACCGCTTGAAAGCCATCAACCCTGAGGAGTTTCTCAACTATCCACACCTGGAGGAGCTACAGCTGAATGAGAACATCATAGCAGTCATTGAACCGGGGGCTTTTAGCAACCTCCTCGGCTTAAGAACGCTGGGACTACGCAACAACAAACTCAAGTTAATCCAGCTGGGAGTTTTCACTGGCCTAAGTAACCTCACTAAGTTAGATATTAGTGAGAATAAGATTGTCATTTTGTTGGACTATATGTTTCAAGACCTTTACAACCTGAAAGAGCTAGAGGTGGGGGATAATGACCTGGTGTTTATCTCTCACCGGGCATTTCATGGCCTCAGTAGCCTGGAGCAGCTCACAATGGAAAGATGCAACCTGACCTCTGTGCCAACAGAGGCCTTCAGTCATCTTCACAACCTGCTGTCCCTCAGGCTGCGGTATCTCAACATAAACATCATTCGAGACTATTCCTTCAGGAGGCTCTATCGACTCAAAGTCTTAGAGATTGCAAACTGGCCTCTTTTAGAGACCTTGACTGCCAGGTCCCTCCACGGGCTTAACATCACAACCCTGAGTATCACGAACTGCAATCTTACTGCCGTCCCTTACGTGGCCATCCAACACCTGGTGTACCTTCGCTTTTTCAACTTGTCCTTCAATCCCATCGAGGTTGTGGAGGGCAACAAAATGCACAATTTGCTGAGACTCCAGGCGTTTCACTTGGTAGGGGGCCGGCTAGCGAGCATTGAGCCTTATTCTTTCAGAGGACTCAACTACCTGCGGGTTCTCAATGTATCCAGCAATAGTCTAAGCACTTTAGAGGAGTCTGCGTTTCATTCGGTCGGCAACCTGGAGACGCTGGCTCTCCACGACAACCCCCTGGCGTGTGATTGTCGCCTGCTCTGGGTTTTTCGTCGTAGATGGAGACTCAATTTCAACCGCCAGCAGCCATCTTGTGAAACACCTGTGTTTTTGCAGGGTAAAGAGTTTAAAGACTTTCCAGATGTTCTCCCAGCCAACTATTTCACCTGTGAGAAATCAAAGATCCGAGATCACAAAGCCCTTCATAGATATGTGGATGAAGGGACCACAGTTCAGTTCCCTTGCCAGGCAGATGGAGACCCAGCACCCATGATCATGTGGCAGTCTCCAAAAAAGCAATTTATTACCATGAAAAGCATCGGCCGGCTGTCTGTTTCTCCCGACGGCACCTTGGAAGTTAGATACGCCCAAATACAAGACAATGGCACGTACTTGTGTTTTGCAGTCAACGCGGGCGGTAACGACACCCGCTTGGCCCACCTGCACGTTCATAGCTATTCTCCGAATTGGCCCCATCAGCCCAATAAGACTTTTGCCTTCATCTCAAACCAGCCCAATGAGGTTGGTGCAAATGGGACTGGTGCTACAGATCCCTTTCCCTTTGATATGAAGACTCTCATTATCGCTACAACTATGGGGTTTATCTCATTCCTGGGAGTGGTGCTGTTCTGTCTTGTGCTCCTGTTCCTCTGGAGTCGAGGAAAAGGCAATGCCAAGCCCAACATCGAGATCGAGTACGTGCCACGTAAAGTTGATGGAGATAGCAGCCCGGCTGAGGGATCGCACAAGATCAGTATGAAGATGATTTAACAGACTAAGCGCCATTGTGTGCGCATTACTTGAGGTATATGTATTCTTGACTTTCCTTCATGAATGAAGGAGTAGTTAGCTTGACTCCTTATGGAGATGTGAAAAGAACATTATCCAACAAAAAGCCTTTTTCATTTTTTTTTTACAAACTGTACAGAATCTCACTTGGATTGTGGGAAAAAAGACAGGTCATTTGAGAGTTTCAAATATCTGTGTATTTGTTTGAATAAGTGTTCAAGTATATTGTCCTGTTGAACTTTGTTCAGAAGCTAGAACCAAGAGCACGGGTATGTTTATACCTGTCCTCTCATCTTTTTCTTCTGTACATAAATATTTCAATGTACGTTGGGCAATACAGTGGTTAAATGCGACAGCTCATGTGTACAGGAGTGCATGTGCTATATATAGATACATGCAAAGTGTATAGGTGTAATTAAATCACTGTAAATGTCCATTATCAACTCTTTATAAGAGATCAATTTGTTTCAGATGATTTATTGATTAGGCTTGACAATCGTAATATGTCAAAAGTCAAGTATTAATCATGAAATATTTTTTGATTTGATGGTGCAACGTTGACACCATACATAGTATATAAGCCAGATGTAGCTTTGAATTTAAAGCCATTTGCTCTGACTTAAAATGTGACAAATCTATTGGACCTGTGGTTGTATTCACACTAAACTACACTATCATCTGACAGATCTTCACATTTTTTATTTACCTACCAATGAGAAGTTTACAATTTTATTGATTTAGTCCTCAAGATGGAGTTAATTTGCCATGCTGTAATGCCATTTTCTATCACTCTCATGAGGCAGTCGTTGTCCGGTGGGTAAATGTGTTCTTCAAACCCTTAAAACACTTACATTGCTGATTTTGAGACAATGGATGACTGTAAAACATATTAAAATGACACGCTTTTGTACGCCAGTGTCTTCGCTCATTTTCTTGCTGTTCGAATTTAAATTATTTAAAAGTTTGTAGCTAAAATATAGCTTAAAAAATTATTTTGTGGTGGGTGAACATACCACACTGCTAAAGGAAATTGAATTGTGACATCAATCTAGGATTACAGTTTGGCATTCACAACCTTCCTTATTCTGCTTAATTGGATTTACTTGAAATGTATTAATTTTGACTCTAATTTTTAAAGAGGAAATAACAATGAATTTGTTATGAAATTGTAGGACCTGTACTTAGGGAGAGATGTTAAGTCCATATTCAATCTGTGATAACAATTTAAGCTTGACTCACCGCCTATCATTTCCTCTCCAAAATATGTATCATATTCCTAAATATTCAGAGATGCTGTGGTCTTTGAAAGCACATATTTAGACAAAACTTAGAGGCAGAAAGTCACTGCACATGTCAGCAACAACCAATCTGACAAGCCATCATCTCCCACAGCCGTGTAATGAGAAACACGTCATCTGCAGTCTCGGCACAGAGGCCTTATGTTTAAATAGAAAGTGATGGTTGTTTAAAATCCCCTTTTTTTCTACCGAGCTGACTCACAGACAGTTGGCCAACCCGCACAGTGCTTCAATACTGAGCAAATACAACCGCGAGGTGGGGTGGATGACATTAATGAGAGAGGAAGCGAAGCATCCAGTTGCAAAAGAAAAAGAAATACAGATGTGATTAATATTTACTGAAGTAAGACCTCTAAGAACAAAAACTAATTTTGTAGTGGAGTTTGTGTTAATCAAAAAATTATTCATTCGGGTTAATGCGAAGTATACACAAATATATCGTAAGTGTGATTAAATAGAGTCAGTTACAGTTTTAAAGATGAAGAGGCTTGTTTCCTGTCCACTGGTTTTCTTGAGTTCGGAGACTGTTCTGCATCTTTTGCGTCAATGTCTCGAGGGCTCATAGCCTTTTCTGAGGCGGTGTCACATTTGTAATTACTTGCACATTTGTTTTGAACACCAGCATATTTTGCAACAAACTCCCGCACGTCAAAGCGAATCACTCTCTGTAATTTGTAGATTACTCTTAAGCATCTTTGCAAGGGCTCTTCAGCACCCGAACACAAACCCTGCTGCAGCTTAGCGCTTTGGTAATCCTACAGGCTATAGAGGACATAATCCAACATTGATTAGTTGTGACATCTGTAAGGTAAGTGTTTCTGAGATATAGAGAATATTTTTTTGAATTTGACAGGTTCTGCCACTTCATATATTTGGTGGATTAAATGTACTCTTATTTCTCTATTATAATGTGCTTTTATGTTAAAGACATACGGGGGTTAGAGAGGAGGATTTGGTTTACAGGTAAGGAACCTACACAGATTTTTAACTGCAATACAAATAATAGAGGATAATTGTTTTGTTCCGCTGACTTTCAATAAAAGCTTTTGCTAAAAGAATAAATCTAAATGTTTACTGCAGGGAAAACACTATGCGGCCCATTCTTAGCAAAACTGTGGCATTGGTAATTTCACCATTTAATATAGATTCAATTAATAGTATTGAACTTTACTTTATTTGATTCACTCAATATGATTTATCCTTTCATTAAAATAACTGTTCTACTGTTGACAGGGTAATATTCTTTATCATACTGTTTAATGCACATACGCACACACATACACACACACATACATATATGTTACACACATGTACATATGTAACGATGCAACCACAATTACATCATCCATTTTATTTTTTTAACTATATAACTTTTAAAATACTTATGACTTGCAGGACTTGTATGGTAATGATACATTACTCAAAACTGATAATTGTGTTGTCGTTTACTTTCTTGTCGTTTCAAACCTGTAAGACTGTCTTTCTTATGCAAGCACAAAAAATGGTGCTGTAAAGAATGTTGGTGACTGAACAGTGGTGGCATACATTCACTACTATTGTTTGGACACAAAATCCATGTAAGAGAATGGGTGCCAGTTGACATTTTTCAAAATATCTTTTTTGTGTTATGCAGGTTGGGTGAGGAAATGATGACATTATTTTCAGTCTTGGGTGATGTATCACTTTAAGGTTAGTGATAAATTGCTGTTGGCCCTGTATCCACATGTCTTGGGTTGCAAGACATCTCCTATGTAGCCCTTACTCACAACCAGAAGAACAATACTGAAAATGTAGTGTTTTGAACCTTTTCAAAAAGTGAGGAAATTAATTAAATTTGATGGCAAAAGTGCCGCTTTGTTCTGAGAGTAGAAAATTATCATGGTTTAGACCGGGTTTGTTCTCTTTTAGTTTCTTGTGTTTCTGTTCTCTACATTTTCTAATGTGATTCATTATCAGTTCTCATTAAGGTTAATTAACCCATCCTCTGTTCCCTTTTGTTCTGTTTACTCCTCACCTGTTTTCTGTGAATTACTTTGTATTTATAGACTAGCTAGAACTTGTAGTTTGTGTTTGTTTTTTTAAACGATTTATGACATATATTTATATTGAATTTATATTCAAATTTGAGTTTATACCATTGAGCAAAATTACAGAACAAAATAATATGCTCCACAGGGACTCATTTGGAATTTAAGTTTGAGCCATATATCTTTTGTTCATGTAGTGTCCGTTTAAATCTTCTTCTCTGTTCAGTTCTTGGTGGTGTGTTCTCCGTGTTCTTTGTCTAGTTTCCCTGGTTTATATTAAATAAATAATCTGGAATTTTAAAGATTCTCCTTGTCATGCTGTGGTGTGATGTGGAAATTTCACTTTAGTTCAGCTTTAGATGTTTGTGTATTCTGAAGTATAAGCATTTAGTAATTTACCTGTGGAAAAGCAGACACAGGATTATGGTAAAATAGTCAATATGTCAGTTATTGTCAGACTTGTGGTTGCCGGGTCTCAGCCACAATAAACTGGAATTCAGTCTGGACCATATGCTTTAAGTCAGAGGTCTGGTAATGCGAGACACCTTTAAATCTGAAGTAAACTTTAAATACGTTGGTCCTAAAACTAAATGGTCAATTTTTTCTTCTTCGTTCCAGGCTAGCAGCAATATGCATTTATCACAGATAGAGGTGTTTGCTCAAGGTCGTTTTGAATTATTGGAAGGCATTTCTTATTTTCCACTCTGCTGAAGTTTAACCGTCGACTTGCGGCACCCAGCAACACCATAAAACATTGTGGGCTTCCATTAAGTGTTTACTATATCTCAAGAATAAAATATAGGATTTGGGCCTTCATTCAACCATTGCAGTGACATAATATCAGATAAATCTATGCCATCAGAGGTAGATTGGGACCGTCATTGCAATTTGCTCTCAGTTTTCCCATCTACAAGCAGCTAACAGAATGAATCAACGTTGCATAAGTGCATGGATGGGGAGTGTTTTTTTTTACATTACTTTTTGCATAAAACGGCTCAGTAGCAGAATGATTTCATTGTAATGTAATCGCTCTGGTGGGATCAAGTGGAGCAATTTGTAATGTTCGCAAACAGCCAGGAGCCTTCATCTCTTGAATGAGAAAAAAGGCATAACAGTGTCAAACTTATTGAGGCCGGAATACCATATAAGGGATGCATCTTTGTTTAGAGTCTTTTACAGCTTCTGAAAAGCCATTTCTCTATGGCTGCCATGCACGAAAAGATGTCTGATCATTTCTTTTCAATTAACCGCACCGATCAAACTTAGCTCTCGGTTTCTTAATCTGTTAGCCACAGTGAGTCAGGAAGATACCCTGCAGCAGAGGGGAGTAATTACAGGCAGATTGGCCACTGCTGAGAGCCAATGACACAAAGCATCTGTGTGATGAGCTGTATGCAGGACCATGAAACTCATCAGGGTCTCACCACATGAACTCACCATACACTCTCTTTAGGTAACGCTTTGAAGACAGGAGTTACAAGGAGTCTTGTTGTTTATTATTGGTGAACCAAATACAACTTAAACTTAAAAAGAACGAGGACAATTGAAAGTTTTGGAATTTATTAAATATATTGTTTAAATGTTGTGTATATGTTAGTACAAAAACTAAAGTAAATCTGATTAACTCCAATATTTCTGTTAGAATTCACCCAAAATATTATCTTTACATTATAAATATAGATTTGTTAAATTAATATTTTTTTTTGCTTAAACTATTTTAACATATTCCACTGAAAAATATTCAATGTTCTTAAAAGATTTTATAAAGTTAATGAAACTACTTATTTTTTTTGTGTCTTATTTTTTACAATGAATAGAAGATTATAGTGTAATCATTTAATATAAATCCAAAGTGAATTTAAAACAGACATATTGATAGGACCATATTATCTCTACAACATAAAACTATAAATTGAATATTCTGCAATAGCTTTTCATGAAATAAATATTTTGCAGTTCATTGAAGTCTACAGTGCACCTTACAAAGAGAAATATTTGACTCATAAGAAAAAAGCGCCCTTGAAAGGAAATGAAGTATGGCAATCTGTCATTTGATAAAAACGACTTTCCTGCCAAGCTGTTCACAAATGAACTGATTGTCATCTGAAAGCTCTCTAAGAGTATTTAACCTCTTGCTTAAAGTTTCCAACCTCTCTGAGATGCTCTCTGTGGAACACTTAAACCGCATTAACATGTTAACCAATAGAACCGTATGTGAATACCAATGTGCTTTATATTTGATCAGTGTCATCCTACCATTTTATGTAACAGATTTCTTTCTTTAACAAGCATTGAACAAAATCATTAAAACTCAATATACTGAAAAAACAAGAGTAAGTCTCATATTAAAATAATGGCCTACATTTACCAATTCAACCTTCATCCTCATCTGCAATAATTAAAGACGCGAATGAGAATACATCTTTTAATTAAAGTAATAAAATGCAGCCTTATAATAGGCAAGAGTGAGAAGAAGAAATTACCAAATGTCTAGGCAAATGTTTACATATAAGTATTACAATGATAGAGGGAAAGTCTAATGGCTGTTTATCGTATTTAGAAATCTTAACCCAGTATCTATTAGACTGAAGTGACTTATTCACCCAAAAATAAAAGATGTGTCATCATTTATTCACACTACTTTCATTATAAACCTGTGGGATTTTCTTCCTTTCACAGAACAGAAAATAAGATATTTTGGAGAATGTTGGAATTGTTTAAAATATCTTATTTTGTGTTCTGAAAATGACAAAGATATACGAGAGGATGAGTAAATGAAAGAACTTTAATTCATATATAAGATATAAATGTTGAATTATAAGTGACCTAGTTTGTGACTTATTATGAGAATCAAATTTAATTTCATTTTTTGATTTCGCTGTGATGATCTTTGACATGGTTTTACTCAGTCAATATTATACACGTCAAATGTTATTTACCATATGTAGTTGGATTCATGCTACAAACAGTAAATCAAAGTAGGTCACAGATTGTGTCACATATAATTGACATGACTTGTGTCATTTCGTCATGTTTTGATGTATTCTTCAACCTTGCAGGGACTTTGCGCCAGTTGACAACTATAAAACCTCAAAATGGCACATTCTCCATTTCATTTACACAGAGTGAGCAGATGACAAAAATAATATTACTTAGTTTAACACAGGATTCAAATTCCACCATAGTCAAATGCAAAACTGTTCTTTGCAAAATGCCATTTTTTGGCCTCTAAAGAAAATTTTAGGCAAAACTTCTGAAAACACAATTTTTTTCTCACCTTTTTATAATCTGTAGAACCTTTCATCCACTTTTGTGTAACGGCAAATTTCTGTGGATATAACAAGTTCTGGGTCCTTTTATGAACTTTGTGTATATGGTAGAGTCGTCATTGCCCTTTCACAATCTCAAACAATCCAGCCTTGATCCCTGGCATTGCGCTAGACAGAATTTCCATCAAATGCAATTTCACCATGCTTATATTCGTGAGTGCAGAGGCAGTTTTCACCCCGGCTGACCAGAACTTGAGACAGGTGGCTCTTATATTGGATTACTGTGTGAGATACTGCCAGCCACTAACATGTTGAAATGGTGTCTAACCATTGCAGAAGACTAAGTGAGGAGGTGAAATATGAATTAATGGAACCACTCCCATGTGGCTAACAGCAGTAAGCAATCAAGTAATTCATAAGCTTTCTCCTCTCTGATAGGTGCCACCAGCTGTGTCTGTGCTGCTTAAGAAGATGACAGCCCTCGGATGCCAGTTTGGGTTTGATTAGAAGCACAACCATATCACCATGCCAGCTGCTGTATCTTTCTATATGAGCATTCATAAATGTGTTGGGTTGACTGTGAATGTGCCAAAAGGCAAATTTATTGCAAATGCACGGCAAACCCAAATGTTCAAAAGGATTAAATACACAAAGTAGTTGCAACTTAATTTTTATATAAAACTAAATTTTTCTGTAACTTATTCTTACTCTTAAGATAAATTAACTTAATTTAAACAAGTAAATCAACATCCTTTGCATGAGATATCATCATAAGAAAACTTTGAATTTATTGCATGTTTTCTGTGTTCTTTTAGAAATAATAGAGCCTTGTTCAAGATTAATGTTCATTTATCTTGTGAGTTTGTGTTTTGAGTTTTACCATCGTTCAAAAGTTGTGTGTGTGGCATAACTACATCTGATGACGAGGAAATTGTTGAAGGAACTAAAATGTTCGACTTAATTATACATTTTATTTACTTAAAAATGCAAAAATGAGTTACTTTATCAAATGTTGAAAATAAAGAGGAACTAACTCTAAACTTGATAGTTCTGCTTAGTACAGGTTGACTTAAAGTAAACCCAAACAGTTTCATGTAACCGATCACCTTAAATTTTTGAGGTTTTCCCAGCTCCTTCGGGTTTACAGTTGAAACAGAGCCTACATAGCAGTCCATTATTCACCAGATAACAGTAAAGATTATTTATTTCATTTATTGAACCTAATGATTTGGAACAAGCTGGTATGATGGTTTTATGGAATTGGCGGCCTTATGTCAAAATGAACGATGGAAAAGGAGATGGGTGGGAGGAACAAAATGACTGTTTTGTGTTTAATTGGAAAATGATGGTTCACTGTATTGTAATTAAAGCAGTGTGGGTGCTGGAGATTCTCTCAGCTGGAAGTTAAAAAGAACTAAAACACACAATTACAGGAAAGCCACTCACTGTAATTTCCAAAGGCCATAGGAAGGAAGAGTTTTCTCACTGCTCAAAAGCTTTTGGTAGACCTCAAGGGGGGCAGAGACTACTCCTCTCTTCTATTGTTTTCATAGGCTTGTCGTACTCGGTATATTCAGAAGATAGACTTGATTTCAAATACCTGCTACGTGTATGGAAACAAAAGCCAGGGAAGCTGTGAACAAGCAATATCTTGCTTTTGTTGATCCTGCATCCCGGTCATCTGAGTCAGCCAGAACTGTTGCAGTTTCTCTGGAGATTTACCGCTGTAGCATTACATTTTCTGCTGACAAAAAACAAGGAGCATTCCCTCAAAATGTTTGTGGAACTGCCATGAAACGAGAGGTGGGAGGATTTAAATCACAAATATGCTATTAATCCTGCGAAGTGCTTGCTTTCAATTGCTCAAGCGAGGACATTTTGACTTATACTCTTTAAACTGAATTCCCATTTAAATATAATTCTCATTGCAGAGGTTATGTTGTATATACATATACAAACAAGCTACATATATCCACAACCTATGGATGATTATATAATTGAAATAGAGGTTGGTAGTTAAAAAATATTTCTGTCCACTACACTCAGAAAAATTTTATATAGATTTTTGTGAAACAATTTCCACAAAAATAAGTACATTTCAAAACTTTGAAATTAATTAAATATACTATTAAATGTAAGTAAATATGTAAATCTGATTGACTCGAATTCAGAAAAAATATTAGGTAAATATTTCAAATATATATTTGTTAAATAAACTTTTTTGTTAATTCGTTACATAAACGTAAAAAAATATTTGATAATTTTAGAGAAATTAACTGTAACATTTTTTTTTACAATTATTTTGATATTTACTTAGACACAATATTTTTACAGTGTAAACTTAAACTTAAGAAGTGAGTGTTTCGTACTTTGATTTCATTGGTATAATAATTGCTTACCATTGTATTGTGTTTTAATGCAAATGTGGCATGAGACAGTTTCAGAAGATGAGTATGCCCCCCCCTGATATGAACATTAGAAGAAAACTGAATACATTAACCTTTTCTGCCTTTGTTTTTATTCTGCTTGATACTTCAAAATGAGACTAAAGTGGTATCACTCTAACAGCTCTGGGACCAATGGAACTTGGTGTCTAAATAAAATAAAAAACACACTTAAAGTAGCAATAAAATACACTGAATGGATTGCGAAAGTAGGAGTTTTATCAGCAAAGGTACATCCCCGCATATGACAAAGGGCTTCTGTAGTCATCATGGAGTAATAAAAGGTCACCAGCAGTGCTTTTCAGGAGGTTAAAACCACCCAGAGTTTCATCAGCCATTTCAAATAGCCTCAAAATAGCATACGGCACAGTGCTAGAAGTGCCTTCTCAACCGAGAAAGATTGTTTTTTTCTCTTTTTTGAGACGTTACTCAGTCTATAGTCAGTAACACTCATTATTAACCATCTTGCATTGAAAGCATCCTGGCTGTCACAAGAGAAATTCTTGGAAAATCTAGATATCATACCGTGCAACAAATCTGAGGCTCCAGCTCTCATAAATGATTTATTCTGAATGAAGCCGGATGAAAACAACACTCTGAGATGCAAGTGTATCCGAAGCAACAGCCATAGTCAAGACAATAACGTTGAACAATTGAATTAGCCCTGAATGTTTCAAATGTTCGATGAAATGTGCACTTACAAAAATGTATGAAAAATGTTGAGTCAGAAAAAGTTGAATATAAACAACATTTATTCATATTTTTTTTGGAAATCAATAATAAAAAAAACAATCACAAAAAATTACATGTTTGCAGGGGGGTTTGACTTAGACAGAGACATTACATTTTCTTATTTATAATCACAGTTGATCTAGTAGTGTTTAAACGTTATATATTTACATTTAGGAAAATTAGGGGGAAGTCATGGCCTAGTGGTTAAAAGATTGCCTGTTAGCTGCAGTGATACAGTTTCGGGTATGGGTCTCCTGGGTCACTATTCACCTGCATTTGCATGCATATTCTGGAAATTTTCCAACTGTCTGGGTTTTTCTTGCGAAGTGTGTATTTCATGCTTATATTTCAGACACAATACTCATTCCTCATACTGCATTTTCATATACCACATGACTGGGGGAGAGTTACCCCAACCAAAGAACAAATGGATTAAAAAGTACCCTTTTGGAAGTGGGCCAGTACCCTTTTGAAAATGTCCTGATATGTATCTTTGAGTTTTAATGTACTAATTGTTCTGTTCTTTTTGAAAGGATACTGCCCCAGAGGCAAAAAGTTACTGTTTGGACCTTTATCTGACAGTGAAGTGAACAATACCAAACTTTCTATTTCCAAAAGAAACATTTCATTGGAAAAACCAAAAACAAACTGATTTTCCTTAATGTTATAATGTATTATTTTCTTAAAGATAATTAAAAACAAATCTTAAAAAATCTAAACATACTGTCCTGGCAATCTTATTTTCCGGTTGCAAAAACCTGTAACCTCCATTCTTGGAACGTTATTTTGGGTCCTCAAAAATGAACATTCGTGGTAATTGCTTTTGATCACTAATGCCCAGTCATGGAACCCATTTGGGAGCCCAGTTTTCCCAATGGCTTATTTAATGTCGTTGCATCTGCTTCTGAGGCCTTATGACTGAGGGAATACCAATTAACACTTTTTTATCTCCCATGCCCTTAAATCCCTGACACGTCTTCTTAATCAGAGGACCATTTTCTCTGCGCATCCACATTGGTGTCCTCACAGATCCAGACAGAAAGCAGAAAGCAATTCCCAGGTTTGAGCTTCCAGAAACTCGGAAATGTGTCGTAGTCTGGTAAGGTTCTCTACACCACCACAATTATTTTTTATATTTCCTCATTTAGCATTATAGTCAATAGCTTAACCAAAAAGGCCATGGGAGTAGCCTTGATATTTTCCACTTTATATCTCAACACGAGACTGCATATGTTTAAAAATGAACTCTTTCATTGACTGTATTACAAAGATCTCGGGGATACTAGAAGACTTTAAAGGTTCTTTTAAAACATGCCAAGAGTTGGGCTTAAAACACGGTTGCCAAGAGCAAATATTGATTTTCCTCTCTTCACGCTGTGGGCTGTTCCTGCAGTGACAGGTTCAGGCCTCACCCACGCTATGTAAAAACCACTGTGTGGGATTTAAGTGAATCAGCCACATGTCCTCTTCAAAAAATGTCCTCCCCAAACCTATTTTTCTCGCGCGCTCATAAGCAACTCTATCAGCGCATCCCTCATGGGACTTCCGTCTCCTTTAATTTAGATTTCAATCCAGCCTACCTCATCCCCCAGTGGCTCCACACATTGTGAGCGCTGGGTCGTTTCCATGCATGTTGTTTTATTTTCATTAGTGTTGTCGCCTCCATTCCCACTTACACAGGCATATTTTTGAGAAAACTCTCAGGTGCTGAGATTGTGCAGGCATTACGTAGCAGTGACAGCGACGTCAGAGCCCTTCTTGAAACCCAGTTTCCTTCTGCTTCCTTCAAACGAAGCTTTCTCTGGCTAATAATATGTTGGCAAGGAGGAAGCATCTTCTTCAAGGGAGATTACATGCTTCAGAGCGGGGTATGCCTTGGTAAGTGGTGTCATCCAGAGATTATGCCATTACATCTGTGCGTGTCAGTTGATAAATGAAGTAGCTCATCTGTGCGCGCTGGATAAAACATCCAATTAAAAGGAACCATAGGCCAAATACGAAACTTGCATTGTGGAGCAATGGAGCGACCTGTGAAGCGGTAAGTTTCTATAAAAACTGCATTGTGCCCTGAAGCGGTTTACTTAAAATTTAGCTGCAGTGAGATTAAAGTCATTTTGTATGGAAATTATCTAAGCTTGTGAAAGCAGAGTGTGTTTTATGATTTAGTTTATGTTTTGTTCTGCGTGGTATTTAAAATAGATGCTTGCTAAAGACGCCTTCTTATATCTCAGCATGTTTTAGTTTCATTCTTTATGGAAATAAAACCTGTTTATGGCATGATTTCTATTTGATGTATTCACTGTTTCATATTAAAACTTAACCCAGACATGAGAGTCCTCATAATCAGGTTACAGATTTTTAGTAAAGTTAACTTTTCATTCATTTCATGCAATTCATAGAGATTTTGTTGAGGTCTTTAAAAAGAATTCAAAGTATTTTCCAATAGGTTTCATTAGACAGGTTTCTTGCTAGATTTTGAAGTAAAACTGCACCAAAAAACCTGCTTTTTCTAATTCTTATACCCTTTTGTTGTTCTAAACCTGTATGACTTTCTTTCGACACAAACAGAGATATCAGGCACAGATTTATGGTAGCTCTCCATCAGTGTCTGCACAAAGTAAATAAACATCTCTTTGCTTTTGTACTTCAGTGGTTGTAGTTCTATAATTATAATGTATTGATGTAATTACAGATGAATGTTTTTAATATTTTAAAATATAATATATATACACAGTAGTCAACATTTGAAGTGGATCAAAAACTGAGATCAATATTATACATGAATCTTATAATTTTGATCCCTTTCAAATGTTCACTACATTCAAGTTCAAGTTCAAGTTCAAGTCTGCTTTATTGTCAATTCTTCCACATGTACAGTACATACATACAGAGAATCGAAATTGCGTTACTCTCAGTCCCCCGGTGCATACACATAACATTAAGTAAATAGATAAAAAGATTAAAAAACTTATAAACATGTATATAATATAATGCATAAATGTATAAATTCAGGCAAAGGTTTTAAAGAGCCGTCAGTGTGGAGTTGGGGATGGACGAGGGATAATAAGAATAGTTAATTGGAATGATGGTGATAGGGTTTAGGGGAGATGCTACCCCTCTTACTCTGATTGGATGGGTGATGTTGACGCTTATGATGAGTAGCTGCATAAATATTTTCACATGGTTAATTGAAATGTTGACCAAAGTACATCTCTCACTTGGACAATTCAGGAATCTACTTGGACATGCTGTGCATAGGCCCTTTGGAGGAATCAAATAAAAGTCCAGAAAGTAACCCCTACATGATACCTTTCTTATAAAGACTAAAATCATAACCTATAATAAAAATTCTATTTTATAGCGGCTCGCATTGAATGCAAATAAATGGAGTAAAATAAATATTTTGAGGAGCTTTAAACAACTTAAAAATACATGGTTAAAAGTCAGAGAAGATGAGTTAAATTACAATACATTAGATCTGCTGATCCAGAATTCTGTTAATTAATGTTTTAAAAAAGAAGGCATAGTATTATGTGTTATGCTCAAAGGGCTGAAGTCCAACTGTGTAGCAGTGTGCTAGATGTGTTTAATAAGTCACATAATGGATAATGATCGGCCTGCAGTGTGGGAGTTACCACAGTCTCATGGAAACAGCCAAGAACTGACAAGAGTTGTTTGTCATGCTATTTCTTTTTCCTGTGTTTTCACGAGGGATTTGACAGCACCGGCCTGATTTGCATGAGTCTCGTCCATACACACATTCATAGGTAAATTCATGTATGATGACTGCACTTTGATGTGTCATTAATGATAGAAGCAGTCTAGAATTACAGATCTGGGTTGCTTGTTGAAAACAGATTATTATGCTGGCTTATTTCCATTAGCTTGCGTCTGCAGGGTTACTGACATCAAAATCCATCTCCACCATCAATATGTTCTTGAGAATGGAACTTAACTTCCTCCTTAGAGACTGTACCCGAATTAATCCTGTGTAAGTTGTATTGAAAAGTCAAAAGGTGATATTTTGCATTACAGATGATGAGACAACAGGAGGGCTCAGGTTTGACAAGGTGAAACATTTTTTTGCTTTGGCAAAGTGTAAAAATACAAGGAGGCACTGGTGGGAAAGTAAACACACTTTGTTATTTAAGAAACAGGGAATAAGAAAAACGTAAGATGAACAAATTAAGGGAAATGGGGTAAGAGTTAAACAGTTTAACGGTTTAAAGGGTTAATTCAACCATGAATTTCTCCCTCTTAAGTTGTTTTCAAACCTGAACATATTTCTTTGTTCAGTTAAACATAAAGAGAGATATTTAGAAACATTTTAGCGACTTAGATTTTGGGGGCACCACTGTCTTCCATAGTAAAAAGAATTATATATTTTTCTGTTAAATACAAAAGAAGAAATTAAGAAGAATGTAGAAAACAAAACTGTTCTGGCCACATTTGAATACCATTATTGTTTTTACTATGGTAGGCAATAGTGCCCCATTGCTTACATTATTATAAATATCTTTGTGTTCAATAGAACTAAGAAATGAAGATAGGTTTCAACGATGTTCAGTAATTCATGACATAGGGGTTTTGTATGAACGACCCCTTAGGAAACCCAAATAGCTATTAACTTTGTCTGACTAGTTACAGTGTTAGCCATTTAGGTAAAGACACATTATATATTTTTGTTTGTTTGTCCATGGTGTCATTCATTATTTATATAATGGCTAAACATCAAATAAAACTCTGTTTGGATAAAAATAAAGAATGTCATTTAAAAGTTGACCCTAAAAACCAATTTCAAATATCTCAATGTACATCTTTGGTGTTTTAATTTCATGTGGATCGCATCAAATCCAAAATATATACATTTATGAGTTAAGAGTGAAAGAATTGTGTCATCACTCCAGAGGCTTTGTCAACCCTATGCAGTTGCAAAATAGTTTCTATTGTTTAATATTAAAGGGCTTATACATTATTTACTCATCTATTTAAGATCACTTCGACCAGAAATAAACAGGCGGTCTGCAATACGTCCATGGACCTTCCACTCCATGTAATGCATGTACCTTGTCATCAAATGTCACTCCACAGGAGAAAAGCATTAACTGTCGAGTGGGGTAAACAGCTGTCTGGGACTATTACTCTCTACTTATGCCAAACTGTGTTTGTCAGAGGTCAGCCTGAGGGAGCAGCTCACCCTGGTTGAGGTTTTAACAGTCCTTGGAAAGATGACAGATGTAATTACCACTGCTAAGTTTTGAGGATCCCTTGTTTATGTTCACAAACCAACAGCAATTGCGAGGTCTTTGACTTGTCTGTCAGGCATCACCATAGTTTTCTAGCTCTGCCCTGAAGCAACAGCAGCGAACAGTGCATCACGGATGACACGGCCTCCTTTCTGAGCGGCTGCTGAGGGAAAGAAGGGGGAGAAAGAAAAAGAGGTGGTCTCCATAGCCGGTACAGCCTCCGGGCATAACGGCAGTATGGTGTCTGTAATGAGAGTCCTACAGTAACGCGGGCACCAGCCACTATGCCTTTTTTCCACCGCAGCAGGTCGGCTGAGCTGCAAAAACACATGAGCCACAGTCCTTCCCTGTGATACAGATGCTGAAAGTAGGGTTAGGTTTGGAGCTGTGCTTAATTATAGTGTAAATGTGTTGTTAGCAGGCTTAAGCTATTCTGAAGCTCTTCAACCCAACCGCACTGGAGTGTGCAGGAGACGTGTTCATCACTCATGTGGGTCTGTAGGCGGAGATGAGAAATGGACCGGAGTCCGGACTGAAATCACAGGAGAAGAGGTTACCAAAGGCTCCGATAAATGATATAGCTGTATTGTGGGTCTTATTAAATTGCCTTTCAACAATCACCTAACAAATGTTTTTTGGAGAATTATTTACCTGAAATTTGTGCACTAGATTGGCTTGCGTAATTGTAATTCAACATAGATTTGTGAAGCAAACTAAGTATGACTTGTAAATGGGGTCAGTCGTGGTCTGGTGGTTAGAGAGTTGGACTTGGGTTTGAATCCCAGTGCCAGAAGACAATGACTGAAATGTCCTTGAACAAGACATCTTAGCCCTCTTTGCTCTGCAGTGATGATTGACTCCTGCATAATACTGTACGTCACTTTGAATAAAAGCGTCTGGCAAATGAATAAATGTAAATTTAAATGTAAATGTAACTGAATGCTTATCACATGTGCGATTTAAGCTGGGGTAAGTAGACAAAATCATGGTAACAATAACCCCCAAAAAATATTAAAGACATATGTTAAACATATGTTTGTTTTCCTCAAATCAAAAAGTATTTAAACAAAGGGTTTTGGTCCCAATTGACATAATGTCAACGAGGAACAAAGGTTTTTGGTTCCAAACATTTTTCAAAAAATCTTCTTTTAAATATATTTTTTTGTTAAAAAATATTTTTGATTGACATAAAAGACAGGTGAGAGCCAGTACATTTAAATTCCACCCATCCACGCTATCATGCCTCTCAAGAGTTAAGCCTTTTAAGAAATGCTGCTGATCCAAGGCCACTGTGAATTTTTCCTCTCATTATCCATGACATGATGTGTGACATGTCAGTGGGAAGTTCCTACTGGTTTGTAGAATTCAGTGTCTGTCCACTGAATATTGCCAAATTCTGTTTCGGTTTTCTGTGGACTGTTGACAGGTTCATCTGCTCCTCTTTGGCATATCTCACAATGAATCTTTCAGGATAAGCCTCACAACTGTCCTCTCACTAGAACCCACTGAACACCACATCACATCACCACATTTCATCTAACAGTGCAGCCTTTGTTGTGTTTACTCAGGGGTTTCCTTTTCTCTCATTGATTTGTCAGTTTCTCCATTTAGGGTTTAGAAACTCTCTCTAAAAACAGGACAATAGAGTTTATGATGCAACACGTTTGCCGAAAATAATTTCCACGTGCCACCAAAGATTATTTAATGTATTTATTTGAGCAGCCAGCATGCTCATAGATGCCAATGCTCATTTGGTATTCATCAGGAAGTCTTCACTTTGGCTTACTTGTTAAGAATGCAAAATAACATCACAAAGCACACTGTGTCTATTTACACAATAAGTGGACCCTGTTTTTAGAATGTATCTTTGAAAAATCTTAATATGAAATGTAAGATGAGGCTATATCATAGAGATTTATATATTTTAACATTCTCATATCACTGGTGTTATTGGTATACATTTATATGCTTTCGTAGTATGTGTGTATTTAAAGTCACAACATGACTTATGACTTTCTTTCTTCTGCAGAACACCAAAGTAGATGTTCTCAAGAATGTTTTGAACTGCCACTTACTCACATGCATTGGTTTTTGTGTTTCATTGGGTTACTGTCTTTATGATTTCTACGTCTGGAACAAAGGACATACAGGTTTGAATTGACAAGATGGTGAGTAAATTCATTTTTGAATGAACTATCACTTTAATTTCTATGACATGTCTAATAAATGTGGTTGATGTAAGAGAGAGAATTAAAGTCTAGGCTATCTAAACCTAAATTTATCTCGTTACTTTTAAACACATGAAGTCTCTAGGGCACCAAGCATGACAAACTCTGTCAAGTCCTAAATGTCACTTCTTGCCCTTATCACGATATCACCTTAGAGGCACATTATCCACATCAGATATGTTAAGCTCCTTTAGCTGAAACAAGATGAAAATGATTTTGTTTTTAAAATAAAAATATTATTTAAAAGCTGGTGTTGATTTAAATGCTAATCATATTTTAAAATAATACTGCTTAGGATTACTTTTTTGTTTGCTCAGCAACTGATGAATATTATTGTAAACCATAAGCATGCATTTAGCAAATTTACTTGTTACTTTTATTTAAAGTGTCCGGATTCTAAACCTCATTTTACATTTCCTTTGAGTGTTTGTGTGTGTAGGTACCAGTAAATAAAGTAAATAAAAATAAAGTTCACGAAAAAGAGAATTATCATCTTTAACAGCAATGATGTCTTGGAATTCGCAAACGCCAACTTTTTGTCATCCAGCTCCTTCCGCGACATGTCATCAGAGACCCGTTACGGAAGTAAGTGGATTCACGTGATGTTGTCTCGTCACTGATAGTGAGACACTAACCGAAAGCTGATTTGACCAATCAGATCAAACTAGGGGGCTTTAAGAATAAGAATAATAAGAATAAACTAGGGGCTTTAAGAATAAGAATAATAAGAATAAAGCTTTAAGAGTTTGGAACTAAATGCGACAAATAGCAAATAATATAAAGCAAATAGTATAATAAAACTAATAATGCTTTCTTTGAAGATTTAATGGCGTTCATGTATAGTTGATGACTCAAATAATACAAATAATAAAAGTTTTATCACCAAACAAGGGTCTCTTTAATTAAGGGATGTATTATAC
Organism: Triplophysa yarkandensis; assembly: GCA_033220385.1. Classification (NCBI taxonomy): domain Eukaryota; kingdom Metazoa; phylum Chordata; class Actinopteri; order Cypriniformes; family Nemacheilidae; genus Triplophysa; species Triplophysa yarkandensis. The sequence goes on along the minus strand of CM065654.1, from coordinate 16,799,482 downwards.
GTTTTACTTTTCAAAAACAAAATACTAAAATTTTATTTGGGAAATACGTTCAACACATATACATTGACTGCACTGGATTTGCAGTGCTTTTACAAAACAAACAGTAACAAAACTATCGATATTTTGTATTAAAAATCGAACCCCGCAGGACAACTCAGCTGGAAAACTGCAGCAACATCAAGCGAAAAGTGCAGTCACATCCCCATAGAGCAATTCAACAAGACTTGGTAGAATTTCATACACAGGAAGAAATATAAACATGTTCTATTTTGGAAATGGCTGTTTGCATGGGAAAGGGTGACCTTGTTCAATGTCATTACTCCTGACTGAGAGAGCCACAGAAGTAAAATGTGAGCAAGAACGCGAGGAGGGGACAATGTTGTACAGCCTAATGGCGACAGGCATTCCCAGTAGAGCTTCTTGGAGCACTGAGGTGGAACAAACCAGAGGCTAAAGGTGCTTTATAATAGCTTACTGTGGAAAGGCTATGAGGAATTGTTCATTATGAACTCTGCTTTCGTCATTCTGTGCATCTGTGGTCCGCATCTGCGTTGTGCATCTGGCCATTTGTTCTGAGGAAAACTAAGAGCAAATGCATGTTTCTTGCTTCCGGATTAGTTTGCATGTAGTCATACCAGACAGGAACCAAAGTACCTCTTAATTGTTATGCATCACATGTTGTTTATTTTGAATTACCTGAGGCGTAAACAAAACAAAGGCTACATTTGCATGGGTCTGGTGATTGATCACAACACAACAAGAATTCTGTCCCCAGTCACATTAGACCCCATGTTTCATTTGCCGACCCCTTCTCTGAAAACCATAAGTCACCTCTTGCCTGTGCCCGATGGCTTCTATGACAGAACTGTGAGCTTTGAGCCATTCCCCTCATCTGCCCGAGCCCGGCATAGTCAGTAGTGTCTCTGTAGTTCATGTGCTGATCCCATTAGTTTAACAGCATGGAATGAAAAGTGTCTTGAAGGGAGAGAGTGACTCACCAACCTAACCATCTCTGTCTTTTGCAATTATTGTGTGATGTCACAAAGTGGTGAACTCTTTCCATGAGAGGTAAAGAGTCCCCATCATTCTGTCAACATGTTTTTGTCTTTATGTGCATTTGTCTGTGTGCTGAGAAGGGTATCAAGGAGCACTAACTTAGTAAGTAGCAGAATATGCTTTGACAGTGAGTCTAAAGATAGTATCTATAAGATGTAAAAATCAATAGAACCACATACTGGAAACCATTAACATGAACCTAAAAATGGACAGACTCATTGTTCACAACACAAATGATGTGTTATAGCTCACACACAGAATGCACTAGGTTATGAGAAAAACAAATAAGGCTTACTGTGGTTTAATAAAAACAATTAACAAAATAAAATAAAAATTGTATTTGTTTTTTTATTACAAATGTGACAGAACAAAACACAAAACAAAATGGCTAAAAATCGAATAAAATGCATGCGAAAGCTCAAAAATAAGAAGACTAAAACAACATCTACTAGAATAACTTAAACAAAAACATGTTTTATTTTTTATAAACATACACTTTTACAGTTTAAACGTTCACTCACCATCTGTTCTAATAATATACCATGGCCAATATAATATTCATATGCATTACAGTTAGTCGAAGTCACAGGCGACGTGTATTTTACTCTTGCACTGTAACTTGCCACTTAAAGAGTGTTTATAAGCTATTAGTCTGGATGTATTACCTCTACAACATTTCAGAGGTGAGAAGAGGTAAAACCACTTACACGCCACGAGGAGATAGACAAGCAAGGGCGTACAGAAGAGCTATTTTGTTCCAGTTCAATGCAGGTATAAAAACCTTGCACCGCATTAGTATTCCTGATGTTAGCAGTGAATTCTCACTTTTCAATCAGTAGCCGTTCAAGGTTTTGTACAGCTCCGCGGACCACCGCAGGGACTTCATCCTGGCCAATCATTGACATACTTGACATAAAATGTATTGAAGATCAATGATTTCCGGCATAGAAGGCAGACACCATTGAATTCCCAAGCAAATATACTTGATCCTCTAAGGACAGGAGATCTGTTGGTACCCTACCAACTCGATCATAAGATGCTCTTGGGCATTTGTCAGTTATAACAAAACTGCTTTATGTCATGAGGACGTTTTCATATATTTCTATTTCAGCTAGTGTTGTTTAAATCCGGCACTGTGGATAAAATATCCAATGATTGTGCTTTGTTTTTCTCACTCGACTGAGCAGTAACTCAACACAGTCCATTTCACCTGGTACTCCACCGGAAACACGCTCTCAGACACAGATATTCACTCACTCACACTTACCAAGCTACATAAAATGACGGGTTTCATCCCCGGGGTGTGAGGGAGAGACTCACGTGACATCACTGCTCCGGAGGGCTGGCAATGGTTGATTTAATGTGCCTCAAAAAATATGAAATCGACAGAGACTGGGTCTACTCAGCTGGAGAGAAGCACTTTTCTAGGTACTATATAAAAACATGTTATCAAAAAGCACTTCAGCTGTAATGAACTTGAGCGCTGCTGAGCTCAATCAATAGGAACCCCAATAGATGCTTTATGATACTCTTCATTGTATGGTGCTCAAAGCCAACGCATTAAATTCAGCGTGTAAGGATAGTGTTGGTGACATTTCAGATATCAAAACAAACCTCATTATAGACAAAAATAGTCTTGCCTCTTTCCAGCAAAATGGATCATTACAAATTCATATTCTGCCATTTAAATCCAATACCTCAGTTTACCTCCATTAGAGGGCTCTATGGAAGAGCCAAGTGGCAGACGGGCCTAATTAAAGCTTACAGCCTGTGTTGAAATCATGCTTGCTAGCTAAGGGATTTGCGCTGCCATTCTACGGTAAAGATTGATGCTGTTCGGTCTTTGGGGTCAAAAAATAGGCCAGGATAAGTACCTATAAAAAGTTTGAAACGTAACTAAATGGGGAAAGATACTTAACCAATTAAGGAATCTTCTGCTATTGAAAGGCACTAATGGTTTCACTTAAGTGGTCATTTTTCGGAAGTGCTTTGAGGGGTAGTTCAACAAAAAATAAAAAATTCTGTCATCATTTACTTACCGTTGATCTGTAAAAAATATTTTATTTGTTGTAATGAAGTCAGTGAACGAGTTTGTGGGATAGTAGGAATGTGGGAACCCCCGCAAATTTCTAGGGTCCTTTTGACTACTGTTTTTATTTGTCCTACTATGGTAGTCAATGTGGTCCAAGATCTGTTATTGTTAGAGGCATTTGACTATATGTCTTTCTCTTTGTTCAACAGGACAAAGAAAGTCCTTCAGGTCTCAACTAGGGAGTTCTCATACGAGATTTTAAATTTGTTTATAAAAATTTTTTTTACATTGAGGATGATGTTTCATTTAAAGCTATAATTCTGTTGATCCTAACCTTTATATGACCCTTTCTACAGGGGAACACAAAAGAAGGTATTTTATATAAATGTCTCAGTGGTTTTGTGTCTATACAATGTTATGTAGTAACATTCTTTAAAATATTATCTCTGTTGTGCAGAAGACAGTTATAAAGATTTGGAATAAAATGAAGGATGAATTTTTATTTTAGTGTGAATTATAGCTAGTTTCTTCATTTTCAATGTGACTGTCAATAACAAATCATACAGGCACTTCTAAAAATAAACACTAGAAGGTCACTGTTGTTCCATTAATTCAAAGCATTCTTGCACACGAGATCGGGAAGATATCCTATAAAAATAAAATCATGGGGCGCCAGTAGATTTAAAGAAGATATATAAGCGACCTATTTCTAAATGTTTATTTTCACTGTTCCACAAGAGAAATGTTCAGGATGGATCTATCCCTCCAGGCTTTGAAATGAACTGCATTGTTACATGAAAGATGAATGAGCCTCTATGTTTCAGATAATGCTTAATGGCTGGTATATTTATCTCCCCTTGGAATAAGCTTGTTTTAATTATGTTGCACTATTTTATAGTCATTTATTCACTTCAAGCAACTAGGTGCGTATTCAGACAGACTTGGATTTAACCAGTGGGGGATCAGATAAACTTATCAAGGCCCTCTTGTTTAAAAAAGAGAAATGATTGAATGAATGATTAAGGGTGGCTGCTGAAGTGCTGCCCCCTGCTGTAGATTGTTCATGTAACATTCTGAAACATGGTTTTCTGCCCATACACTGTAACGAATGGGAACTGCCACTGTTGTTCAGTTGCTGACTTTCTTCAAGATATCTTCTTTTGTGTTCTGTGTAAAAAATAACTACAGGTTTGACATGACAAGCGAGTGAATCAATGACGACACTTTAAATGAGAAATAACAAAGTTAACCCAATAATATCGGGTGGTTTCATCTATTATTTATCTCATGGAACACAAAAACTTTAATTTTTTAGAAATGTCTTAATAATTTTAAATCCATATATTGAAAGTCAAGGGAGAAAACGTCTTCAGGATAAAAATTTGCAGATTTGATGGAACAAATAAACACAACATGATTGGGTGTCAGAATTGTACACCTTTGGTTTAAATTTTTAATCTGGGAAAACATAATAATCTCACTTTATGAAACTCATATTTCCAATTTGACTTAAACCTTGAATTAACTTCTTAATCAAAAGTGTATTCTTCTTCTCTCCAGCTTTCAAACTTCAACTTGATGGGAGCTTTTTAACAAATCCCTGCTTGTAAATATTCATAAATATTAAATTCATATTGACCTGTATTTTTCTGTAGATATTTTTATTCTGTGTTTTATTGTATGCCCAAGGTTCTAAGATGTCAAAGCAGACTTTGACTTGGACGTTTTTGACTTTGACCATCGTTAATGTGAAAGATCAATGTGATAACGGGAAAGATTTGTAACATTGAAACTCTGAATGGCATCAGACAGGAACTCCTTATAGGCCCGGTCATCACACTACAATGTTTACTACTGTCTGTTCGGATGATCTCTATATCTATATCTCTCTGTGGTATATCTTAATATCTATGTGACAACAGCATCTGTCGCCACTTCACTGTCACATGACAGCAATTGAAACCTGCTTTGAATCAATACCTTCTCAAGGGCCGGGTAACAATTCAAGGTCATGCTAAATGAAACTTCACATGTACCTGTGTCTGCATAGACAAGTGCTCTTTAACGTAAACATTTGCATCATTTTAATATCATCTCGAAAGACAAATAATCAATTTCAAAAGCAACGTATATAGGAGTTGTCAGTGCTATATAAAACAGATATATTGATTGTAATTTTTTTTTTATAAGTGCATTAAACAACAGACAGAGACATATACAACAAATACCATGAAGTCAGGGAAACTTAAAACAGAAAAAAGAAAAAAAAAGAAAAATAACAAAAGTAAAAAGTTACAATCAAAGCATGACCTTTACATTACTGAAATAGTTTGTGACAGAACATAAACAGACAGATTTAATTGCAATCCTATTAGTACTATGAAGAAAAGTACAGAAATAGTTTTCCAATTCTTAATAAAACACAATTCTTTATTTTTGTTAATAAATGTGCATTTGTGAATGTGAAATTGAACTAGTAATATAAATAGATTAATAATGAATGCTTCACTATGTATATTATCATAATCAAAATATCCAAAACCAACATTTTCAAAATGCAAAACAAAATTAGAAAGTGCATTTCTTTGGATAAACACAGAGGTATCAAACCATAACTTCTTAACATAGTTAAAGATGTGTGGTATGTATGGACTGTAATCATAAAGCAAACTTATTGGCACTGACGTCTCTTCCTGACACGTCACAGCTGCGTTATGAATATTAATCAATGCTGTTTGAGTCAAGTGACTCTTATGATGTTGGACAGCTTGACTCACAGTCATGCCAGCTTGACTTTAATATTAAAAGTGAACTAATGTGGACAAAAAAGTTTTTTATGGATAGAAAGTTTTCTCGAGTTGCCTTTAATTCTGGTGCAGAACTATGAGCTCTCAGACTACAGAAACCCAACCTGCGTGGACTGTTGGACTTTCAGAACCAGGGATGAACGAAATTCTGCACATGCAAGAGGACAGCGTGAGGTTCGGCCGGTCCAGGTCCGGGAATCCGGACGGGAATAAGATCCTGACGCCCCCGACCATCATCACACAGCGCCGGGTGTCTCACTTCCATCACCGCATGTCCGTGTACAGCACCAGCCGTCCCATCCTCACCAGATCCTTCTTCCAGGGAAGGGTCTATAACTTTCTGGAGAGACCCACGGGTTGGAAATGCTTTGTGTATCATTTCACAGTGTGAGTTTATTACCTAAATACATCTGCAGGTGTCATATAGAGTCTGCTCATCTTCTTCATCTGAGCCTTCCAGATGCTCATAGAGATCTCCATAAGATGTCTGGGAGATGTTTAAAGATCCTTCTGTGAGATCTTTAGATCTTTTTTATATTTGTGCCATCTGGGTTGGGAATACTTCATATTGAAAAGTTGTCTTTGAAGATAAATAAGTGTGTTGCACATGCATAATACAATGCTTTCTTATGACATATTTGTCTTCTTTATACAAATCCTATTCTAGATTGATAGTTCAAACACAAAAGTGTGTCATCACTTACTAAACCTGTTGTCCTTTCAGTCCTGAATGCCTTTCTTTCTTCGCGAAACACAAAAGAAGAGATTTTGTTAAAGTTGGTAACTGACACCTTTAACTTTTATTTAACGTACACAAAACCAAGTGAATGGGTGCCAATAGGCGGCATTCTTCAAACTATTTTCTTTTGTGTTCTGCGGAAGAAAGTAAGTCACACAGATTTACAAAAGAGTAAAGGGTGACACCATTTTTATTTTTGGGTGAACTATCAGCATCACTTTTTGAATTATTAGTGGCAGAATGTGCATCATGTATGAACTCACGAGAAAACTATTCTTCAGGATGCATTTGGTTCCCTTTCCCCGAAATATAAGGACACGCTCTCTTTCGTGCTCTGTATCTCAAGCAGAAGAGGAGGTGATAGCGGGCAGCTAAACTTGGCTGCAGGGGCGGCTCTCTTCAGCAGGGGCCCTGTGGGTTTGGTAACCCTGTGACTCAGTGGTGTTGGGAAGAGATGTCAGGACAACGTGAGAGTGTGACGGTGTGCTTCGCTGACAGCAAGAACCACACTTTAGAGGATCGTTCCACCTACTTGGTTTTGTTTTTTTGTTTATTATAAGAACCATCAATCGCCCGAACATAAGACTGATCGTCTCATTCTGTAATTAACTGTAGATTTTGAAGATGGGCTTTGTTTGAAGTGATTTACAGAGTACTCGTACTCAAGACACTCCTTGAGGAGCAATATGAAGTTAATTGCTTTGCTTAAGGGCACAACCGGGCATCTCTGTTCATAATTCATGCCCAACTCTTGCCTTACAAGCCCAGGGCCTTAACCACTAGCCTACCGTTCACTCCCGCAAGAAATTGAAGAGTCTCTCCTGAATAAAGAAGTGTTACTTCTTATGTGTGAGAGCGTAGGAGGCAGGGTTGGTTAGCCAAGAATGTGCACATGCTTATCACTGCTTCAAAGGCTGTGGATGAACGACACTTATCGTCGAAGTGTGACCCATGTTTGTGTACATGTGCACATGCTGTTGGTAAAACTAGTAATTGGTGGTCAGAACATTTTCAGGGTTATCTGTGCGATAGGTGGTCGTGTGAAGGCCTCTTGCTGTCAACCGAGGTCTGGACTGAGCTCAGAGGGCGGTCAAAGACAACAGAGACAGCGATAAAGCAAAAGAGGAGACATAAGATTGATTCCGAATAAATTATGTATAGTTTTTGCTGTAATGCGTATATTGTAATGCTTGTGATAAATCACTTATAGTGCACCCAAAATAAAATGTCATTATTTATCAAATGAATGATATCAAAGAAGACATTTGGATGAAAGTTCTTGATCCAAAATTTCTTCCTTTGTGTTCTGCGTAAGACAGTAAGTGAGACAGAATTTTCACTTTTGGTTGAACTACCCCTTTAAGAGGTAAATATATCATGGAGTCGTATAGCTCGACTAGTGTTGAATTGGAAATAAAAAGGTCACAAGATTGAATCCCTAGAAAGACATTTGCGGCTTAAATGTATTAAACGCACAATAAGTGGCTTGGTGAAATCACCTAATGCATAAAACATGTTGTGACTATAAACATTTTCAGACCTGCAGGTTAAGTACTGTGAATTTCAAAGGTTTCTGCAGATTCTACAGATGAAATGTACGGATGCATGTTAGATTCTGTTGAACTCTTCACATTAAAACACAATCTAATTCCTGTGATTGCTGCGGATGAGATTACCTGTAATTGCTGTGAGGAACACAGTCATTTGCTGTGTTTATTATCCCTGACTAACCACTGCGGATTGGCAGATCAATTATTCTAGCCACTAAACCCTCAGCCAGAGAGGAGCCTGATCATGCCGTAGCTTCCGGCGTGTTTATTGACCTGCACCTCTTACAGACGGCTTACGGCAGGTTCAAGGTCATTCAACGTTATTGATTTCATAATAAGATAGATACTGCATTTGCCAACCAGCCATCTTACCCCAAGGTTATGTTTGTATGTTCGTTTACGTCTCTGGCCCCTCCCACTGAATTTGTGATGACAGACAACAGCTGGGCTCTGTTTGTTGGCAGCAGCTGGGCTTCATACCTCTTCATGCTTTATTTTTATTGACTAATGAATTATTGAGATGAGCGGTTGATGAAGTTGAACATCATTGCCTTAAAACACATTGACTAGTTATAGCATTAGTAAATAACCCACTGATTTAAAATGTGTCATTAATACGATAGAAATATTTACGTTAAAATATTTGAAATGTAATTAAAAAATACATTTCCATTTTTAATTTGTTCTTTGATCTTAATATTTTCTTTGCAAAATAAAATGTTTCTCCAGGAAAAGCCATTATCAAGGTTTAAGGCATGTGAAGGACAAACCATGCGGTTTTTAGAGTTTGTCCCTGTCCGATTTTTACTTGAGTGTGAACAAACACACTTATCTCTTAAAAAACACAACTTTATCTTTTGTCTTTGGAGTTACAATAAAGCTTTTGTTGGTACATACTGGGCATACAAATGATGACCTAGTTGTGATGTGCTTAACCTTACACTGTTACAAAGTGTTTTACCTCATTATGGACACATTAAAGACCTTATACAGAACTGAAACAACAATATTCTCTTTACAGATAATAGATTAAATTATATTTTAGATTAACAAACACCAACACAATTCTTCTGTGCATAATAAGGTTTTGTACTAATGTCTGACTATACAGAAACCTCCATTTGTTTTCTTGTATCATTCTCCTATATTATTTGATCAAATACAAAGTAACATGATAACTGATTTTTTTGAGAAATACATATCTTCGCATCATTCTGAGAAATTATACAATTCCAATTTATCTTTTCCTTCTGCAGATTTCTCATTGTGCTGTCTTGCCTGATCCTCAGTGTGCTGTCAACGATCGATGAATATCACTCATTGGCTAATAGAACACTGTTCTGGGTGGTGAGTTTAACTTAACTAATATTTTTTATCCAAGTAAATGATTCAGCTTGTGCTTTATACAGTTTGTTATTGCACTCTCCAACAGAGGGCATCAGTGTGTCACTTTTCACATTCTCATGACTTATTTTGACCTTAAGACTCTAGGAAGGATGATACAATGTAACATGTTCTAAAGAAACCCTCTTACCACCAATAACATGAAGACATTTTTACCAAAAATGAGGCTTTAGAGCCTTTCCGAAAGCAAGAAAATGATTCAGTCTTTGTTTATTTTGTTCAATAATCCCAGCAGCGATTGTGCAAACAATCAATGGCTTGAGGCTGACTTGTTAGTGCATTTGTGGCTTTGTTTGGATCAATATTCAGATCACGGTCTGTCACGTAATTAATGTGCCTGCCAAAGCATTTTCTATTAACAGAGACTACGCGAGATATGAACATAATCAATACAATGTTTAAGTCAATAGCTTGGTGGTGTTTAAAGGTCTAGAGCCCCAATGCCATATGTCAAGATTACTCACCGTTCCCTATGCAGTATTACGCGTTATGCTTACGCAGGCCATGAAACGGGGACAAGGGGGCTGGGGGATCAACTGTCTAAATCAGGCAGAAAAAGGGAAAAGGGAGGGATGGAGATTAGAATGCGGTGACTGCATGTCAGAGGTCAACCCCGCCACCAGCTAATGGGATTAAACCTATGCGCCGTGTTCATTAAGCAATGCCATCTAAGCAACATCACAAGTTAATTCCACAGACTCCAGGACTAGCTAAACCCCCTGGGATTAGCCGTCCAGGGTGGTTTGCTAAAGCGGCAGCTGGATTATCCAAAGATAACAACAGGTGTCGCCTATTGTGTGCAAATGGCCTCAAAAATCAAATATGGTTTCATATCCAGCGTGGCTGCATGCTAATACAATACTAATACAGTCGCAGAAGGACGTTCTCACAGGAAGTAAATACCCCCTGAAATTCTTTGGACCCAATCAGCGTGTTACCCCCTACCCCCGTTCACACCCTATTTTAATGAGGCATTGCGTCTCACAGCTGTTCAGCCAAACAAAAGCAGCCATGCCCTCTTTTTTTCTTGGCACGCCGAGTCATGGTGAAACATATATCCCATAGATGTTTATTCTGCTCGGAATAAGCTACAGCTGGGCGATATTGACCAAAATTTTGTATTTTAGGGTATCTTAAGATCTCACAAACACCTTTACTAGATCTTCACAAGCACCTTTACTAAAATGTCTTTAGAAGATATATTTTGCATTAATGAATTTATTTATTTTTATAAACACATGGCTGCGTACCACTTGAATTGTAAACAAAAATTATAATAATAAACAAATAGAATGTACAAAAACAACTAATCAAATAGAGTTAAATTCTTCCTTTAAAAAAACAATTTCTACCTAAAGGTTTTTATCTCGCTTTGTGTAACTTGGTAAGCTTGTTGTAGCACTTGTTCACCTTTTGTTATATCGGCTATTTACAGCTTCATTGTCTCCTCGACTATTTGTAAGTCCCTTTGGATAAAAGCGTCTGCTAAATGCCTAAATGTAAATGTAAATACTAAAAACATAGCCATGATATAACAATGTCAACAGAGCAAGTCCAACACAACCCATATCGATATTATCATAGTGTCTACACCCGCATCAATTTGAAAAAGACATTGATATATCTCAAAACTCGACATATTGCCCAACCACTAGTTCAGGCAGACTAAAGCTTTCTCCAATACTCTCTGTCTGAGTGCTTTACTGTAAGTGAATATGCAAACCAAGCTAAATCTTATCAGGCAGATCCGGCTAAGCGCAGATTAATCATTACCCGAGATCAATTGTTTCACTTTTTTTCAAGTGTCAGTCTTGATAGACCCTGTTAATCCATATTACCAAGACATTGTTAACCCTAAGCAGGAAGAGCTACTGCACATTAGCACAACTTACCACCCAACACATGTCCCCGACACTTATTAACTGGCCCTATTCTTTTTTATTCTGAGCCTATTGTGTGTGTCACACTTCTGGAGTGAAGACACAGAGGTCCATGATTACCTCTGTGAGATCGGTAGGCGGCGAATGTCGCACAGGACGTTACACTGTTCTGACATCACACGTCCTATTAAATACCACGCTGGAGGATTGTGATCTCACATGCTTCCTCCGCCACAAGCGTCATAGATGTCGCCCGGCTTCCTCCATATGCTAAGTGTGATAACACATCATCAAGCTCTATCTGTAGGTGTCGGTAAGACAGTAGTCATGCTACTAGGTGCAAACTCAGCTCCAAGCAATTATCATCTACAGAAAGGCCCTCCCCTAATTGGACAGGACACAGATGTCTCTCTCTTTGTCAGTATGAGCCTTGTGTTAACCGGGCCCCCCGTGATTGGCTAATTAAACTGTAAAAAGACAAAAGCTTGTATAATGATGAAATGTTTCCTATTCGAAGCCACAGTGAATGCGTTTATTGCTGTATTTGTGGTAATGCTTTAACTTTGGGTGAAAGAGGTCTCTTGATGTTTTGTGATTCGAAAGGCTAATGGAAACTAAACGTTATCCACCAAGTTTAACGTTTCTAAAAGATAAACAAAGCCGCAATTAGGAAGGAGATGTGGTTCTTTGCGTGAAGGGATGTTGAATGTTATAAGGCGAAGGAACTTTGCAACCCATGTAGTTTTTAAATATTTATTCTGAACAGCGAGGTTACTCGGAGTGTGAGGACAAATCACCGTAATCTCTGTCTCACTTCCACTGATAAGACAATCGGTTACCCCTCCTCCGCCACAGTAGCTAATGGCTTCCCTTTGTTTGTATGTTAAGACCTGTCGAGTACTTCAGATAAGACTGTTTCATCCCGTGTTACTTTTCAAGGAAAAGGAATTAAGACCTAATCAAATCCTTGTGGAAAAACTTTACGCCGACTGTGTTTGCGTTCAATACGTTGTGGCTTTCTCTTCAGGAGGAGTCCCGGATATTATGTATTAATAGACTTCAACCGTTTGCATAGGCCATTGTAGAGCATTAGAAGGTCAAATGAAGCCATTCACCAAGCCCTACCATGTGGTTCACCGTAAATCCGTTTTAATAACATTTCTTGTAATCTCATAAGATTGATGACAAGGGTCAGCTGGCTCGTGCTGTTACTACAGCAGACCCGTCCGTGGGCAAATGCATTCCAGCTATGTTTTGGATGGGATATCTTTTTGCCATGGTTACCCAGAGAAGCCTTTGCATCTGGGGTCTTGTTTCCTCTGCCCCCCCAACCCCCCTTAAGCTGATCCCATGGTCCCTGTCGCCCACTGGTCGTTCACCCAGACCTTTCATATGACAGCTGGTCAGTGTGATCACAAGTCTAGATTTAATTAGAAATCGGGTACCAGCGGCGTGGGGTGAACAAATCGGGTGTGCCTAATGAAATACGCAAGGGTTAAAACATTGACATGCAACCCTGGATAATGGAGAATTGTTTCCTTAACATTGTTATTGTCTTAATGCAATGGATGGATCGCCGTAAACAATAGAAGTTAGCACATTTAATTGTTGGGTATTTTGTATTTCAAAGGGGGAGCTGGCCTACTTTTCAGTAGAGCATGAGCTGCTCATAGCCTCTGTATCTCGAGGTCTCTTTGATTTGGTGTGACCTCTGTTGGCTCAAGTCCCTTTTCTGTTAGTATGTGTCCACCCGTCTCACCTTTGCCAGCTTTGGTTTCACCCCTCACATTCCCTCTGCCATGCCTTTAATTTTATTTTATCATTTAGGAGCATTTAGAAATACTAACTCTGTGCATCCCCCAAGGCAGCTGACCACACTTCTTTTAGTCCTCTGACTAAGACGGAGCATGGATCCAGCTCGCCAGACTCCTTATGTGACAGAGGGCATCACAGCCAGCCTCATAAGTCATACATGTCTGCATTTTCAGAGCTCTCAAAGGGCCTACGCTCAGCAGACTCTGAGCCCTCTTTTGTCTTCTTTTCTTAAGGAAGCAGACAAGGGCAACTGCTGTTGCTGGCCATGACCATGAACCAACCGTCTTGTGTTATCACATAACCCTGTGTCATGGCTGTTAGGTCTTAATATGAATGCTTAAAATACATCTTGTGTATAGCAGTGTTACTCAAATTATTTTGTTGAAAATAAGATTCTTTTTTCATTGAGCAAACTGTATTCTGACTCATGAATGGACAAATAATTCATGTATAATCCATCCCAAGCAAACAACAAATTGTATTACTTAAATAGATTTTTTTACAAAAAGTCATCATTATATACCACAGTCACATGATTGCATCAAGTTGCAACAGGTAAAACAATGAGAGATTTCTTACTTTTTATACTGTTAAAGTTAATGTGTCATCATTTACTTACCCTCATGTCATTTCAAACCTGTGTGTGAAATAATGACACAATTTGACTTTAAAGCCACTCACAGAACAGACTATACATCTCTTGATATTTGCAAGGTTCAGATTTTCAGGCACATTATGATGTTTGTTTAATCATTTCATATGTTATTGTTAACATTACATTTTGCCAAAATCACATCAACTGTGCATTATCATGTGTGCATGAAATTATTTTGTGTGTCTACGTTTCTCTCATTCTATAGGAATTAGTGCTTGTTGTGTTTTTCGGTGTGGAGTATGTCGTCCGTCTATGGTCAGCAGGATGCCGTAGTAAATATGTGGGAATTCTGGGAAGGCTTCGCTTTGCTCGAAAGCCAATCTCCGTTATTGGTGAGGGTGCAGAATTGATTGCCAAAAACCTGATCTGAATATGATGTCATTGTTTTAAAAACATTTTTAAATGTTCTTCTTCTTTTATTAGACCTGATCGTAGTGGTGGCCTCCATTATTGTATTGGCATTTGGCTCTAAAGGTCAGGTGTTTGCCACCTCTGCTGTCAGGTAAGATTTTTAGAGATACTGTCCACCGCAAAGGATAGCCTAAAACATGTACTTTTCATCATATTAAATCCCCAACATTGTTGTTTACAGAGGAGTGCGATTCCTCCAAATCCTACGAATGCTTCATGTGGATCGACAGGGAGGAACATGGCGATTGCTTGGATCTGTGGTATTTATACATAGACAGGTGGGAAGCGTTACCTTGTTAAACAAATGATTATTAAAAATCTAATTTTTACTTTTTTTATTAAAGTGTATTTTATTATTTGAGAAAAATTTGTTAAATATGTGAAAAATAATAATGATGAAAAACAATCAAAACCATTAAATGATAATAACAATGCACTGGCTATTTTTTAAACAGGCCTTATTCCATATTAAATACATTTTGTAAGTATTTGTTTAAAGATCATGACTTAATAACAGAATTACATTTGCAGTGTGATGGGTATTATGCTAAAATTAATTATTAAGATTCCATGAAATATTTAGCTTAAAACAATTTGCAGTTTCGTCTTCAGGGCTTAGGCTGAACTTGTCGATCCATTCTATAAACATTGAAATAATATGTATTTCATTAGTTTAAATTAGGTGAATCTTGGAATATATCAGGGATAAAACAAAAATCCCTCCCAACGATATTATTGTCAAACGCCCTATTTAAAATTTAAGTTCATAAACATAAAAATTGTGTTATCATTTACTCACTGTTATTTCAAACCTTTTTAATACAGAGAAGATATATGTATAAACAGAAAATCAATGCATGAATAGGTGCCATATCCTAACATTTTCTTTAAATATCTTCAGCAGATTTATACCCAATATTAAAATCATCTTTGTATTACTTTTATTATGTTCCACAGATTTCCACAGTCACAATCTGTTCGTCACAAAGTTTGACTATTTTTGTGAACCTTCACCTGGTGTTCATTTAATATGTTTCAAAAAAAATGCACAAATAATTACAATAGCCCCAGTTATGACCTTTAAAGTTGTATGTTTTATTAACAAAGTTTAATTCTGTACTTCATCATGCACGTAGGCCCACAGGTGTTTCAAGAATCTAGGAAATGTAATTGAGTTCTTTCTCTTTCAAGGAACTCATAACTACGCTCTACATTGGATTCCTGGGGCTCATCTTTTCCTCCTACTTTGTGTATCTGGCAGAGAAGGATGCGGTCGATGATAATGGTATCACTGAGTTCAGCAGCTATGCTGATGCTCTATGGTGGGGTGTGGTAGGTAGATACACGCCCATACCTTGCACTGACACAAAAGCTATGACATATTGATATGATACATTACTGAGGGCATACAGCAATGAATTGGAGGGTGTTGAGTAAGAAGTGTTGAATGTCAATGTCCTTTCTGTACATTTGCTCAGGTTACAGTAACCACTATTGGCTATGGAGACAAGGTCCCCCAGACCTGGATAGGGAAGACCATCGCATCGTGTTTCTCTGTCTTCGCCATTTCCTTTTTTGCCCTGCCTGCTGTAAGTCACAGAGATGTAGTTGAAAAGCCAGAACGATTGTTCTTCACGCAGCAGGCCATTGACAGCATGACAGTGCAACAATAATGACAGCATTTCCCCACAGGGAATCCTGGGCTCTGGTTTTGCTCTGAAGGTGCAGCAGAAACAAAGACAAAAGCACTTCAACAGGCAAATCCCTGCAGCTGCATGTCTCATACAGGTGCGTCGACTATAGACTTTAAATTGCTTGTTATTTGGCATTCATTATAGACCTTCTTAAGCTCATCTGTTTCTTTTTACACTTAAGGCATCGTATAGGTGCTTTGCCCTTGAGAATGATAATTCTGCAACCTTCAAGTTATTTTTGAAGACAAAACATGCGACATCCAACACCTCAGTGTCCAGCCCTAAATTAAAGGTAAACGAGCGACCAACATAAAGATGCTTGTACATTCTAGAAAGACTTTACAGAAGTATCTGGGATTGACGTGTTAAATACTTGGATAGTGGTTCTCTAAAATCTTCAAGATTCTTCACCAAACAAATGGAGAAAAATAAAACTGACTAGAGAGTCTTAATAGCATCCTTTTGTTTGGACATTTTATTTAAACATGAATTATGCGAGCACTACCGCCGCTGTGTTTATTGTTTCAAGCGGCAATATGTGTCTTAGTCAGTGTGTTTTTGTAACTTTATATTAAAGCTACTAAAGTGATTCAGTCAAGAGCGAGAACACTTTTTCTTAAACAACATGACAGCAGCTGGTCTATTAGGCAGCATGTACAATGAATGAACTCTAATGCACAGATTCAATATTTTGAAAGACGTCTGTTTACATAAGACACAGCTGAATGTGTTCATGTAGATGCTTGACAATATGTTCATTGTAATCTCATTCAGGCGAGCAGACGTGTTATCATAGGTTCTCAGACACAGCCTGCGCTCCTGTAATACTTTTTAATATCAAACAGATCACACTGTATATTCTCACAGTCATTCATCTTTCTTTGTTGCTCTTGTGTGTGAATGACACAGTGCTGCCAACCGATATGGCAAAACCTCTACTTATTGTCACCATAATATATTTTGATACCACAACGGATGGTAACGTCGCTGCTATTTTGTTTTTGGCCAGGTGAAAATGAAGAGAAAGATGAAGATTAATGAGAGGGACAATGGGTCCGGCTCTTCCGCCGTACCCACCATAACTTATGATTCATTTGATGATGGGAAAGACGCTATTCAAGATCAACAGTCAGGTATCACAAACATAATCTTTCAAGTCATCGCCCTCAAAATGGCCTTTTCTGTCAGTTTTGTGTGGTGTTCTTTCATCTCCCATGCTCTTGAAGTTCTTATGAGTACATTGAATAGCGCCACTCCTCTGATACGCTTCATTTCACCTCTCTGATCTCACAGAAGGGACAAACACAGTCAGAAGATTTGGTGAGCTCCAGTTGGTGTCTTTGCTCACTATGTGTTGGCTTAACTCACTTCACACTGTTCTGTGTGGTCTTTTCTCTGTGTCTGTTTTGATGTGGTTTGTGATCATGTAACAGATGTATTTGCACTACCGGTCAAACGTTTTTGGGAAACTTACTCACTTATACATTCATATATATTTTTCTTACATTTTATAACAAGAAAAATGAGTTAACTCATCAAGACTATGAAATAAAACAAAGGGAACTATGTGGGTTATGTTATGTTTAGAACTAAAAATAATAAATATAAGATTAAACATGTTCTATTCGATCACCTGTGGTGTAGTCACCGTTTGACTAGAATGTGAGGAATGTTTTCTAGTTGCTTTATCAATCAACTTCTCAAAGTCTCACCCTGAGATCCTATTCTGCGCTTTTATTGACTCTTATTGCTTTTTTTTCAAAGTTTGCTAAATAACATTTTTGTCTATTAAACTAATTTCAGATATTTAAACATACAGATTTAGATCTAGAAGGTTGTTTTCTAGTGAGAAACATTTTAACTCAAGTGTCCCAAAAAACGAAAAGTGACGAACATTCATCGCAGCACAAACTGTCCAAGAATTTTCTGTTTTATAATAATTCTTGGAAATTCCTTAAGCTGTGACTATCATTCAGTAACAACTTCACGTATGCACAGAAAACCTCCTGAACTTTTGAAATAGTTTTGAAGTCTCAGCAAACAAGGAACAGCATGTATTCACATCTGTCCATATGAAATGTGTAGTTTGTTATCACTGAACTCAAGTCTCTTCTTTTGCAGAACGCGAGCAGTCCTGGAACTCTCTGTCCTCCTTTCAGTACTCCCCACCTTCGGGTAAGAAACAGAATGTTATGGCCTTGTTACAACTAGAAGATTGCACAAAATGTCTTGTGGAATAATGTATGATCCAAGCAAAGTAAAGCCAGGGCACATTCACTCTGACAAAAAATGTCTATGTGTGTCCGTAGTGAATAAATCTGCAGGGTTTTTGGACATCCAGTCTCGACCGCCCTTTCAGAGGTGCAGTAGCATTGCGGATGAAATGGAGATGGATGCAGAGAAAGATTTTTCACTCCTTCCAGTCACTCATGTGTCTCAGTGAGTAAAAACTTGACATTTTTAGTGGAATTTAAACCTAGACTTTCTGACTGCTGTGGACAACAGAGAGTCAGTTATTCATGTTTCGAGAAGTTCACCTGCGGTCACACTGGAGTTAGAAATATCCTCAAATATCCTCACCACTAAATATACTAAAATGTATTTTTCCAATAAAGAGCTAAACTCGTCTTAATGGACCTTTTCACCTATTTGAGGGCATATATACCTAAATAAAATATATAGTGTTATGCATTTTATGTATAGTTTAATTCATTTAGCATAATAGTTACACTTTCAATTCTGAATGTAAATCAGTATTATACCACAAGTTACAAAATAACATGAAGCGTTTATTTTTTTGACTTGACATTTTTAACTTTAGGGCATTTTGTTAGCACTAGCTAAGTGATAATTATCCAGATATGCTTACCCACTTTTTAAACCTTTAATTTTAAACCTGTATGCCCTTTATTCTTACCCAGAATGCAACCGAAGAAATTTTGAAGACGGTTAGCGAGAAATTGCGATATATATTAGGTTTAATTGAGTTTTGTATCCATACAAAAGAAGTAAATTTGTACCATTGTTCGCTGACCTTCTTCAAAATATCTTCTTTTGAGTTCTGAACAGAAAATAAAATCATACAGTTTTGGAACTACATGATTGTGCGTAAATAATATCTTTATTTTCATTTTTCGGTAAAATTCTCCCATTAATTTCTGATCCTGATTACTTTTCCTCCCTCTTCAGATACCACGACACGTTACAGCACAGCTGTTGATCCGAAATAGAGTGTTAACTTGATGGTGTTTGAGTTAACACACCATGTTACTCACCCGTTCACACTGGCAGTATTGTCACTGTAAGTGCAAACAGGGTCTAATCAGTCTGCTAATCTCCGCAGTCATTGAATTCCCAGCCCAAATCTTTAAAACACTTTTAACACGCATGTGCCATCTCTGTTGGAGCACATCTCAGCTTTCCGAGCCCACCCACATCAACTTAACGATTTTAAGACAGTGAAGCGCGTGAAATGGTGTATGTTTCTGTGCCCCAAAGCATTCCCATGAAAAGTGGTTATGTGTCAGGCTGTAGGTTGCCTGAGAGGGGGTCATTATCAGAATCTCTGTGCTCCATTAGATGTCCAGCATGTGGAACAGTGCAAAGTCTGTGCACAGCAAACCATTTACTTATATAGGCAACAGACAGATCCCATCTCTGAATAATCTAATGGACCGTGTCTTAATAGGATGTATTAAATCCATCTAGATGGTGGACCATAATGCCTCTGGTACTGGAATCCACTAATCTACAGTGTTTTTCTCAAAGCCTCTGTTGTTCTATTCTTTACATTATGTAATATGCCAACATGTTTGGAAAAAAGTGTTCAGGGATGTCCCTGCATTATCTGTTTAGATGGCCACAAGAGGGCAGTGGAGTTGTTTTTGAAGAATCAAACCTAGCTGGCTATACTGATGTCTTTTGATCCAGTGGCATTCATTCATAGGCAATAGAAATGCTTAAACAAAACCTTGATCAATATTTTCAGGTCCAGAAGAAACACTATTGCTTGGACTTGCAGACAACGTATAAAGAGAAAGTTAACCCAATAATAAAAGTCAGCCATCATTTACTTATTTCTGAGTTCTTTAAAATGTTAAGTTTATATATATATATATATATATATATATATATATATATATATATATATATATATATATACATATACATACATTTTTTGTTGATCCGAAAAAACAGATATTTTGAAAAATGTAGGACAACAAAAAGTTGGGGTAATTTTGATCACCATTTTTATTTTTCCTTCTGTAGTAGTCAGTAGTCATGTTTAGAACAACTAGAGAGTTCGAAATGTATTCAATTTTTGTCTGAGCAATCTCTTTAACTGACAACAATAACATGTTAAAATATGCCAGTGTCATTGTTTTGTTTTTGTTTTAACTGTGACACTTTTACACATGTATCTTTAATACCCCTAAATTAACTAAGGCTTAAACTAAGCCCTGTCTGCTTTCAGTTTTGGCCTCTGGCATATTTAAGACTTGAAACATTGTTTCTTAAGCCAATTATCACTTTCATTAATCTTGTTTTAATCCAAATGTGAATCAGAATTCTTCAAATCTGTTAAAATCTCATTCTCACAATGTTGCTTGTACCCTGAGATATAAAAATTTGGTGTTTTCCACCAAACCAGCTCCGTGAAAAAGTGTAGTTTTACTTATGAATTAAAATTATTCAGGGTCCCAGGAATGATTCAATCCAAATCCATCCGTATTCTTCAGAGACATATTGCATCTTCTCTACAAAGGCACCTTGTCATTACAAGCTTTTATTTGATCTTTGAAGTTTAATGAGCTTTCATTCGCCTCACACTGAGATGCAATGGTAACAGCTGGCTTTTCTCTGCCTCTCTGTTCTCTGCTTCTCCCTCCCTCTCTCCCTCTCGCTAACTGTGGGTGTGAGCACATGTTTATTTGTTTATGTCCAGCAGGGTAGGGTGGGGGACTCGAAAAGACCAGAGACGCAACCTCTCCGCCGTGCAACTCAACTCATCTCTGCTCCACTATCCGCTCATCTTCTATACTCTCCGTTCTTCTCTTTTCTGCTCCTATCCTTTGCTTATGGACATTTGTCCTGCTCTGACCTTTGACACGGGCTGTTAACTCAAGAGGCTGGAGAGGCACAAAAACCTCCTCGTGCCTGCAGCTGAAACATTTCATCTGCGTCGGGGGTTGGGAAAAAACAATGCGACAGAAACATCTTTTTGACCAACACATTGTCAATGATTATTCAGACTTTAAAACATACATGCATCTGTTTTTTAACATCTGATAAATAGCTGAATTATATTTAGAACGGTACGACTAATAAAGGTGCTTTGTATTTTAGCAGGCCGTTTTGTGAACAACAGTTTTTAAAAGGCCAACCCAAAAGCACCTTTGAGGCATTCAGGTTTAAAGAAAGCTACAGGTTAAACGATAAAAACAAAGCAAACGCAGGTGCATCTAAAAGTGCCATTCGTACGTGCACAAATCTGCTATGGCAGTCTTGTAGTGGTGTGGTGTGAGGTTTACCAAAGAAGACCCGGCCTGAAAAGATTGATTTATTCTCAGTAAACAGAGAAGGACTTCTAGTGGCTGAAGCAAAGCCAGGCCGTCTACACCGGTCCAGAGACAAAGAGCCATTGTCTGCGGCTCTACACATGCCAACAATAGCCTGATTGACAAGCGGCTCTGGTCGTAATGGGCTCCTGGGCTGAAGACTGCAACAGTGACTTTTGTTAAAAATACTCTTGTTACACAAAGCAATAACCTCAACGTTTTTTAAATAAATATGTTTTATCCACCTTTTTTCAATGCGACATAGTTTGCATTAAAAAAACTTTAACTTTTTTTTGCATGTCATGACTACATTTTTCAAATACTGCTTTCACCTTCATTAAGATGTACATTCTAGGTCTTACGTCTGCATGTTGATATTAAGTATTAAGTATGATGTGTGTAATACGAGTATGTGTGTGTGTAAGGAGTGTGCGGCGGTGTGTGAGGCATGCTGAATGGGACAGAAACATTGGCTCACTAATGCCTCTTCAGCGCGGCTTGCCAGCACAAGTTTCTTTATCTAGCCCGTCACGGCCCCTTTTCTTCCCCCCTTAACAGTAATTGTGTTTCGTTACAGTGTGTTAGAGCTAACGAGGGACATGGAGCGAGAGTCAGCCAAGCAGTGAAAGAAAAAGGGAGACAGACAGAGAGAGAAAGTCGCTCAGCAAGAAGGAACACATCCCAGATGATTTTTTCATTTGCTGTCAGACCAAGAGCCCAGCGAGAATCTCTGTAGAACTTAGTAACACAACACTGCACACAGTGAACGCGGTGATGAGATCTGACAAATTCCTGTAAGCGCTTGCGTGCTTTTAAATGCACATCCTCTTTCTCTAACCCTTTTTTTAGTTATACTCAAACTAAAATACACTCACACAAGTATAGATTTGTTGCACCTTTGTTTCCTCAACAATACATTTCTTGTCTCTGAACTTGAATATTTCCGCTGAAATGAATATCAAGAGGCCATATCCAGTTTCTTTTCTAAGTTAGTGACTTTGTTAGTTGGCAATGCGATATGACAATGGGCTCTGAGGCCCCTGGTGATATTTATAGACATGCGCTGAGATGAACACTGCCAGTTTCTTCGCTGCTATAATGTAAAGATCATACGAGGCCACAAGTTTGGGACATAAGCTATTTAGTCATGGTGCATAGCTGCAGAGGGTTCAACGTCAGAGTAAATGTTGCGTCCCTCTGTCACTCTTCATAAGGACATTTAATACCCTCCGTACTGGTCTGGCTCTTTGATGCTCGGGATGAAAGAGATCTTTGCCAGAGGAACCCCTGCTGCGTGTGTGTGCCGCATCTTGTCTTTGTGCGTGCATGTGTGTGTGCGACGGCTGCTGGCCTGCAGCCCAGACCCCGCCCCGGGCCCTTACTGTCGTGGAACGTCTGGCCTCTGGTCAGCAATTATAAGTCATTACTGCCCCATTGGCCCTTATCGCAGCTGACCGCTTATTAAAATATCATCCAGGCATTTCAGCTCCAGAAGGAAGACGGTGGCGATATTTAGGATAATGTACTTTACTGGGCAGGATTCTTGGACGTCGGCTAATCCGTGGGCTCTTCCCCCTCCTCTTGCAGAGAGCTATTCTTAGGCACACAAGGCCCCCATGAGCCTTTTAGTGCCATAGTGCCACGATCCCGCAGCCTGTGGCGCGACACCGCCGCACAAAGGTCTTCGGCTTTTCACTCGCTGAGGCGAGTCAGCTGAGTGCACATGTCCTCTGTGGGGGACATTGGGGTAATTGACATGTGTTTGTGATTCATCATATGTTGTAACAAAACATGAGGGAGGGTTTGAGGACCTGGCCTCTTTCTGTATGATTCGGTTCAGTTTCATATCGTGTCTTGAAAGTCTTTGAACTTTACATTGCTGGTAGGGTGCTGTGCTGGTGCAATAGAACAAAACAATTTATCTGTTGCCTGCCCTTAGAAAAATGTTATTGCTGAGAAGTTGCTCTTTTATAGCTCTTTTATAGCTTATGAGACCTAATGCTGTTCTCACCAAGGAGTTTGTCTCAGATGCTTCTCCTACAAAGCGTTAAAAAAATTAAAGAATGACAAAAATTGGTGGCTTGTGGTAGGAGTCTTCAGGCCTGATTAAAAGTTATATCCAAGTTTGTGCAAGTGTTGTCTATGCTTTTTTGGGTTATTCAAGATTATTAAAAACATAAAAACACTTATTCTCATGTTCCAAACCTGTATAAATGTCTTTTCTTTAGGCTCAGAAAAATATTGTGTATCACAAATATCTTAATCTATATCTTATTTTTTTCTTTATATATGTACATACATATATATATATATATATAAAGGATTTGGCAAATCATTTAAATTTTTTCCACTGTGGTAGTCAATGGAGAAATCTGCTAATATTTTTTTAAAATCTCTTTGTTTAACAAAGGAATAAGACAGAACAAAGAAATATTGAATTTATACTGGGTTAAAACAGCTAGAGGTTCAGTCATTTAATACATAATTTTTATTTTTGGGTGAACTATCACATAAGATTTGATTTAAGAAAGAGGTTTTTTTTACATTGATTGATTTAGGAGACGCTTTGTCCAAAGCAACTTCGGAAAAAAGAGTGCATTTAACATTTTGCTATTGTTTTTCATTATTTTATATTTTTGTGTTATATAATTTGTACATGCTATAGTTCTTCTTCTTGAACCTGATGAAGCAAAAAACACATATATTGTACGAAAATAAACATCACTTAGGGTTGCTACTAAAATAACAAAAACATTTTGTGATAAATACATGAGCGTAGAGTAGACTTTTGCTTGCAGAAAGTACCCTCTTGGGGTATTTTCACATTATAAAATCAAATCACTTAATGCTGTCTCAAAGAAATTACTATGTTGTCATCTTTGTCATTTTGCACATTTCACGCTCACGTTTATTAATAGTCGTACATCTGTTTGCGTGAGGGTTAGTGATGCAGTGTGCAGAGTCTGTGTGAAAGAGTGTGTGTTCACAGATACTGTTTAGTGATAAGATTAGAGTAAAGCTTCTGATTGTAATGTTTCCTGTTTGTCTACTTCTGATCAATTAGATAAGCAGAGGCCCTTCAGACAGAAGTCAAACAACCACCCATTGATTTTCATTTAACCAAACATAAATATCTCTCAATATCAGATCAAACTGTGAGATTTTGTATTTAATATGCAGAATAGCTCTTTTTAATTCATCCACAAGACTTTCATTTCCCCTAATCTCTCAGAAGCATCTCATTATGACCCTCTTAATTTCTTCTATCCCCGGCAAGACATCCATTTAGCTCTCATCAATACAGAAGCTGCTGCACATGTTTGTATTGAATCCTGACCTAGGATCAGGTGTTCATCTAACATCCACTAATGGATAGACGCATGGAATTCTTGACAATATTGTCCAGACTAGCGCGTGAGGTCAACCTGACCGGGTGTTGTTGAACACGCCCTGTTAGTTAATTAGAGGAGGGGAGTTGTTGGCTGTGACCTAAAGTGTTGATGGTACTGCTGACGTCTATTTCCTGTCCCACGATGCACTTCTTTGATCTTTGTTGGGTGTAGTTATGATGGCCATTGTCACTAGTATAACACCAGTTACTATTTACATGGACAAGCACGCAAAGATAAAAATCTTGCAACAGATAAACAAATATCCATTTGCTAGCCTATAAAATGTTTTAGATGTTGTGTTCTGCAGTTTTAGTTTATGGTCACATTTAAGTTAATAGTGCATCCCTAACAAAAAGGCACTCATTATTTACTCAAATTTCAGACTTTCTTTTTTTTAAGAAGATATTTTGACAAACAGCAATGGCTCCCAATCACACAGTTTTGTTTATAAAAGTTCTTTTTTCTCACTCACTTACTTCTCATTCACTCGCTTGACATTTCAAACCTTTTTGACTTTCTTTCATTGGTACAAAAAGAAGATATTTTGAAGAATGTTGGCAACCAAAACGGCAATGGCACCCAATCTCACCGTTTTTGTATATAATCACATTTAAAGTTCTGCTCCCAGAGATAAAAATCTCTCACCACTTATTCACTCTCTTGACATTTCCAACCTGTATGTCCTTCTTCCGCACAAAAGAAGATATTTTGAAGAATGTTGGTGACCAAACATCAATGGCACACAGTTTATAAAATGACATGAATGTCATCACAATGTCAGTATACAAAGAAACAATGTGCAGGTGCGGCTTTTCCTTTTCGTCCGTCTAGACGGTCCCTCTGTCTGAGTCATTGGTATACCTCCAGTGAGTATGTCATTTCTTTCACATCTGGCTGCTGTTGTTTATACTCCACAAAATAAGATTGGGAATGGAAAGGAGAGTTGCAGTCTGCTTTGGCAAAAAGACGACCTCTTCTGATCTCCTGGTTTTCTCTCTCTCTCAGTTTGTATGTGTCTCTTCATGATTTTCATTCTTTATCTCTCTCTTCGTCCCAGTGGGAGTCTTTCTCCCTCTGCGTAAGTCTCCACCAGTGTTCACCATTAGCCAGGCTTTGTGCCAGGACTAGAGGCAGATGGTGACCCTTCTGAGGTCATGAGACCAGCGTTGCTATGCTGGTAACCATGACTGGAGAGAGGAAATGGTGCTGCCTTAGGGACAGATGGGGTGGTTCCCATGTACTATCTCTTGTACACCCCTTCGCTCTCTCTTCTATACATTCTCCATTGGAATGACAACACTCAAGGAGGTATGATTCCTGAACTCTGTGCAGATGGATGGCAGAATCCAGCTTGATGGCTTCTATTTAGATTTTGTTGGTGAAATGAGTGACGTTTTGGAGACGTGCTGTCGTATAGATGCGTATAAGCACCACATTGTCAGAGATGGCATTAGGCCAAAATAGAAATCTTCTCTCAAATATTTTCTCTTAAGATATTATGTAACTATAGTATAAATCACAGCTTCTTTGACTGAATGTATTCCTTTTGATCTTAAAGATCCTTTTGTGACTTTAAATGTAAGATTTATATTAGCATACAAAAATGACCACGCAAAGTAGCTTCTACGTTTATGTTATCTGGATTTTTTATTGCAGGTTTTCTACTCATGCAAGTGCAAATGAATAGATATCCGCATAGCTGAGACTATGATAATGCACAAAGCTAACCACTGGCAAATGACCCAAAGGGATGCTGATGGAAGTCTTGAACAGGGCACCAAGAGCAGTAAATTGGCAGTTGCCTGGAGCGTGGCATATGCCTTATCCCTCATTTCCCCATAGCCCGCAGCCAGGGAGAAACCAGAAACTGTCATGCAGCCATGTCCGTTAAGTCAATGAGGCTTGATTGCCTGCAGCTAGTCTACTGCTAATGCATTTTAAAGGAACTTGTGAGAGTGCACTCAGTATTCTGTCAGATTGACATGCAACAGACTCAAGCCATAGCATGCACGATAGAGGCACGTCACGCATACAGACTTCAATGCACGTGCAGTATACGTGCTGGGGAAAGTGTACCTATAAGACAATTCATCTTTGTGACAGTGGCCTGTTCCTCTAGATAACCTTGGGTCTCCTGGGAGTCGACCCCCTTCCCCCACTAAATCCTAGAGTTGTTTGTTTTGAGACCTTTGAAAAGCAAAGAGCGTTGTATTTTCTCTTAGACATGGTGTCCTGGTCGTGACCCTTGCGCTCAATGGCCACTTGCAAAAGTCCAGTTCAGATCAACAGCAGCTGGAGTGGCTTTGGGCCGCACCGGAGGGCCTGCCGGCGACTGATAGGATTGTTTTGCAAATGATATTGAAAATGGGAAAGGTCAAGGTATTGATTATAGTAGGTTAGTTAGGGATGATTATATAATGCCATTATTTGAGCATACATAATGCTTCAGTGACCCGAAGAATAAACATCTACTATCAAATTGTAGTTGATACTTGTCATTAAGGACCTTTTTAATAAAAGTAAATGATTTTACAATGTGGTTTTATGATATTTGGACTTAATTTTAGTCTAAGTTCAAAATGACATGAAAGCATTTATGCCTACATACAGGATGCGGGATTCCCATCGTACAGCCATCCGTGTCATCCAGAAAATGCGTTACTTTGTGGCCAGAAAGAAGTTCCAGGTAAGCGTTTTGCTTGTTTGTTGAATACATATAAATCACAAAAATCATACATTGATTTACACATTGATTATATTTTGCTTATATGTTTACATTTGTAATCAACAACAAAAATTAGTTACCTGGTTGCCATAAAATTTTATTTTAAGTGAATTAAACTTACGAATATAAGTTCAAGTCAGTGAATACCATTCAATGTTTTTCAATGTTGAAATAACGTTGAATTAAGTTCAATCAACAACAATTAAAAGTGTAGTGTCTTTTTCTTTTCTTTTTTCTTGGTTTTTAGTTGCTAAATTGAGATACATTTAGATGCAAGATGCAAAAGCACGTAAAGCGAAATGTTTTAGATTAATTTAGTACAATTGTTCCATGTTTATTTTGCTATCATTATATGTTTTAAACATACAGCCAATTGATTTAATCAGAAGAATTTAATACCAAAAAATACTTGTCTCTTTTCCCTCTGTGCTTCTAAAGTTAATGTATATGTATTTAGGTATTTTAAACATTTGTCCTAGAAAACATCTCAATAACATAGTAAGAATTCATTTCATTTAGAATCATTGATGAATTTTAGTGTTTTACAAAGGTAACATTGTCAATAAGTTTTCTTATTAAGTTTTCTCAGTTACACCAGATGACCATCGTTGGTCCTAAAAAAAAACTGCTAATGTCAGCGGATTGCCCTAATACCCATCCCACACACTTTCTCCTCCTTTCGAGCGATTGTGCGAAATTTGAAACTCGTTATTTGCTTTCTCTCTTTACCCATCCATCGTCTCTACATCCTTTCGTTTGACCTGTTAGGCTCAGTCATCTCTCAGTCCACTTATTTTCCCTCCTCTCACACGCTCTTGCGACACAGAACACACACTTGCAGTGTTTGTCAGATGCTGCTGCCTAGATTCGCTGCGTCTGATGTCACGTCAATGTTTGCTCTGGTTGGAAAGGCTTTAGCTCTTCCTCAATGGCCTCATTTGTGCCAAAGATGTGTGAATGTTTATATATTTAACTGGGACTGTTAAACTGAAATTTAGTTGTGTAGCAAACGTGGAGCTTCACATGTTATTTAAGAACTTCAAATAATCGTACACAGCCATGCGCGTCGTCACCTGTGCACAATCTGCACTGGGAGTGTTTGATCAAGGGTCTAGGTTTGATGTCAGCAGATGTGAATCATTGTCCTTAAAGGTGACAGTCAGGAGAACATCTGAGCAATTGAAGTTTGTTTGATCTGCAACTGGTGGTATCGCAAGTCAAATGACATCAAGCAGACTTCACTTGCATAGAAATTCGCTGCCAACTACATTTTTATTCGTAGAAATTGCATCAAAACAGAAGCCAATAACTCAATATATGTACAGTGTTGTGCAAAAGTATTTCTGTGAAAGCATTTTCACCCCAATCTATGTTTAAGTCATTTATTTATATCACTTGTCATGAGAAAATATGAGTGTACTTTTCTAAACATTCATTAACCTTTAATTGTGAAAATACAGCGAGATTTTTGTTAATACAAAATTAATGAGAACAGCCAGTGTTCAACATTTTCATCTATTACATCTATTATAACATGATAAAACATGTGTCACTTTATTTTGTAAAAAGGTATCTTCGCTGTACGGCATAGTACAATTATTTTTGGATTTTTGCAAATAATGTTTAATAAATGTTTAGAAATGTAAAATCACCTTGGCTTAATACTGAGTGAAACAATTGAACCAATGAAAAGACTGATGTGCCTAAGATTTTATCCCAGTACTATCAAACTGCAATCCTTAATTGATTTATCTGTCTTTCTGTATTTTATGATAAGTAAATCAGTAGCCTTTAAGTTTTATGATTCAAACAGAGATGGTAAAAAAAAGAGACGGATATGGATTGTATCCTTTAAACCCCTCAGAAAATGAGTAGGTGCATGCTACATTAACCAGTTTGTGTGTTTTTGCAGCAAGCACGTAAGCCATATGATGTCCGAGATGTAATTGAGCAGTATTCTCAGGGTCATCTCCACCTCATGGTCCGCATTAAGGAGCTTCAGAGAAGGTGGGATCAAATTGCTCTTCAAAATCTTTTATGTTCCAATAGCCAAGCACATATTTTTAAATAGCTTTAAAAACCAAAGCAATAAGGTACATCCATTCTTTGTAATTCCATGTGTCATTTTCATGCATGAACATTTCATGCGCTTTGCTCTGACAGACTGGATCAGTCCTTAGGAAAGCTGTCACTCTTCCAGACAAGTTCAGGTATAGCAGAACCATTATTTGCACACATGCCCATGTGTTCTTAACATATCATTTTCATTTTGTGTTGTTGCTTATTGTGGTCTTGGTGATTGTTCATGTTTTGTATTTTTATGGTTTTTACCCTGGTGCCATCCTTGTCTCCTGCAGAGCGCATGAGGGACAAAGGCACACATACTATTGGATCTAGACTAAACAGGATGGAGGAGAAGGTAATGCTCTTGAATAATACATTTACATTTATCCATTGGCCAGGCACTTTTAGCAAAATCTACTTACAAGTATGCATCGGCGAATTATCACTGCAGAGCAAACAGGGGTAAGATGTCTTGCTCAAGGGCACTTCAGTCATTGTCTGCTGGCAATGGAATTTGAACAAGCAACCTTCTGCTTAGAAGCCTAACTCTCTAACCACAAGACCACGACTGATGTTCGTGCTCCAGCCAGAGTAAATTTGGATCATTTTAGGGGGGATTTATGGGATTTTTTTCTTAGAAATACACTGTTCTTTCTATCTAAATCGCTAAAACAAATCTCAAACAATAGGATATATAATATCTCACATTTCAGGGAGCTATACGCATGGTGAAAAACCAGGCAAGGAAATCGCTGAAAAAACAAAAGCGAGCTTGAAATGCATTCAGTGCAATAGGTTTTACTGGAAAGACAGATAAAGATCTTTAAGCTTCAGTCATCAAGGCTTCACCTGGAGGCAGATTGAACCTCATTTCTTTCTCTTCCCTCACTCAAACATCACTTTTTGATGACTACTCAAACATTGTCTAAGTGATGTGCTGATAAGGGTGTTAAGAGCCTAAAAAGAGCAGATTTCTGGCCTGTGTGTGACTGAGTACATGTAAAAGTAAGAGGTCTATTGGCCTGCCAGAGAGACAGGGATTCAGGAGCTCTACAAACACTCACTCTGCTCCCGTTCATTTGCCACTCCAGCCATAAATCCTTTTACAAACAGCACTCATCCCAGACACGGACTCAAAACACCGGACACACTTATTGACATGATCTCTCTCTCGCATGACTGCTCGCTTTCTGACTCTTTTTGTTTTAAAGACTGTGAATGGGGTTTTGACAAGTATGTTTTAAAAGTACTTTTTATTAGTGCTGCATCATTTAGGAAAGTTCACTTAATACACTATTAAGGGATAGTTCACACAAAATTTTAATTTAGCCATGAATGACTCAACCATTAGTTGTTTCTTTTGTAATTTTTTTATAAATGTCCTGTACGAATTTGTCATGTACAAATTTCTATTTACTGTTTAACAGGTAGGAAGATATTAATAAGAATGTTAGCCTCTAAGAATTCTGATATTTTATATTAGAAAAAAATGTAAATGGTAGTCAAAGGTGCTGTAAATTTGAAATTGAATATTTTGATAAACCATGTTTACATATTTAATTTGAAATATTTACATTAAATTTGAAAAATGCAGATAAAACTATACTTATTCTGCAACATTCCTCCAAATAACTATTTAATTTAACCGAAAGAAAGAAATGTATATAGGTTTGGGACAACTTGAGAGTGACTATTTTTATTAAAGATTTTTCATTTTTGCTACACAATACCTTTTAGTGAATGATGCACTGAAAAACCAAATTAATTGTATTTCCCAGAGCAAAACCAGAAGTAAACACTCTATGACGCTTATCAGCACAGATTTGCATGTAGATTTGTCATTTGTTGTCTGTGTGGACAGTGTCCAGTGTTGACAGGATACCTCGCCCCTTACAGTGTCACACAGTGTTCCCATAATAATTCTGTGGTAAACAGGAAGCAGGCAGTGTCTGGCATAAACAGGAACAAATATCCTCTAACTTTTCTACAAACACCCGCCTAAATCATTTCATTACAACTCAGCTACAGACATTACGTTCTCATGAGATCTGTTGGATATCACTTTAAATGTGTGACAGTATTGTTAAATTACATTATTTGTAATCAGGCAAAGTATATAGTAGTAACAATGGGATTGGTCCTTTTTTATTATATTTTTGCACTGAAAAGTCACTATTGTATTAAAATAGACCGTCTCTAACAAGCTGTATGTGTTTTTAAAGAACGTGCATTTAATCGTTTTTTTTATATTGTTGAGCATATTTGTTTGCCTGTCTGCATGGGGAGCGACTCAATGTGTTTACATGTTTGAACCTCCGGCCATGACCAGTATGGCAGTGTGCGTTCATGCATGTGTACAAGTGTTTGTGTGTGACTGTGGCGGCACTATCATTGTATAAACTGTGGTCCAGCGTGGAGACACTCGTCTGGTTATTTCTAATGGGGTGTAGACAGGCCTGGCTCCACGCGTCACTTAACTTAAACCCAGGGGGAAAGAACCTTATGACATTTTGCTCCCCAACTGTATAATGAAGAATTACAAGAATGCGTCTGATAGTTTTCATTGTCTCAAACATAAGTGTGTTTATAATATTTAAGACCAACAATTATAGCTATGTGAAAGAGAACACGGCCTTCTTTAAATACACTTTTATAACCTATAATGTTATCACTAGCACTGACGAGATCTAGTTTAAATAATGACCTCAATGATGATGATCATGTCATTTAAATCTCTTTAAGGACTTATTTAATCACAACTTTCTCTAAACCGTTTACCACAATTTAAGAATAGATGTATTCGCCGTTCTAGACTCTACATACTGGTCA
Organism: Triplophysa yarkandensis; assembly: GCA_033220385.1. NCBI lineage: Eukaryota > Metazoa > Chordata > Actinopteri > Cypriniformes > Nemacheilidae > Triplophysa > Triplophysa yarkandensis. Next base: position 16,766,871 of record CM065654.1, on the reverse strand, counting down.
TTTGTTCCGGATTGCATTAACAAACTGTGTGATGTTTATTTGCACAGGCGCTGTGACGTTGTTATTTTAGACAGTGTTTTGAAAGTTGCTTAGGCCACACACTTGTTTTCCACAGATCACACACATGGACAGGACCCTACACCGTATTGCAGACTCTCTGAACCTCCTGTTAGCGAAAGAGAGACGGGGTGATTCAGCCGGGGGAAAGGAAGGTAATGGGAGCACCCACAGACCATCAGCCAGCCTCTGTCTGCCAGGACCACAGGACAGTCTGACCAGCTATGAACAACTCTCTACAAACCTTACTCTCTCTCGTGAAGACAGCTGAGTTTCTAAAGGGCCACCAAACCATGAAGAGTCTGAAATCAGGACTTTTGCAGCTTGAATTAAACAAGCGATTATAGTTTGTGGTGATGGAACGTCTGGCGGGGTTCTTCGTTGACTTTTTTAAATGTCATTTTTTTTCTAGAATGTAGACTTATTATGTAGAATTACTGGACCTACCGGAATTGTTTGCCTGTATGAATAGATTGTTCTATAATGTTGCATAAATTTGATAGGTTTTTTTTCTGTTATTGTTAAAAGAACATATATTTGGCTCATGAGAAAATATATGATTCACTGCATATTTTCTTGAATAAGCAACATCTTCCCAACGGAGTTTAAATTAAATTGAACAATTTTACAACTATGAAGGCTGTTTAAAAAAAACGAAATGCATCAAATCTATCAAACAATCCTAAATAAATAACTTCATGTTTGTAGTGCTATCGTGTTTTACTGGGTCAAACCTCCTATTCAAGCACAAGGTTGTGGTCAGTCCGGTTTCCCGCTCTTTTTCACCATCAGGCCAGAATGTTTCTATTGGGGCTGTGTGGAGGCATTTATGTTATTCAGGAGCAGTTGTCCTTTTCTAAAAGTCTTTCAGTGACACTTTCGGAATTCCTTTAGAGCATCCCGACAGATCAATGACTTATGCAGCACACGACCATATGGAGAGCACCGTGACCTCTGATCCTATGACAATGCATTTGCTCTCAGGGGTGAGGGGCTTTGTTGCTATGGGGATGACTACATGGGCACCCTCTGACCTTTTCTGGGGCAGGAACACGGCTGTCCACTCTGCTTTTGTTCACACACAGCATATCGTATGGACCATTGTCACCTGTAATATGTGCAACAAATCAGACATTCCGTCACAACTACGCTGCTGAGAAACATGACAATTTTGTCTTTATTAACTATTGCTCATATGATTGAGTTATTAGAAAAGTCAAAGAAGCAATCTGGTATGTCCAAGCACAGCAGATTGATTTTAATTTGATAAAACCAACTATGACATCACAACGTCAACGTGCATTAAAGTCTCAAAAAATAGAAACTCCAATGCATACTATCCCATTGGCATATACCTCCTCATGGCAGGACAACTTTGTCAACAATAGAATCAACAGGACAACAGTATTGGCAGGAACCACCAAAAGCAGACCTGCTACAGAGGGGGTCTGGCCCATATGCCGCCAGATAAATGATAAGCTTTTGTTATTCGTTTAAAAGGACGTACTGCTGTCACTGTCTCTGAGACTGCTGAGCAAACTTTAGGACCAAATGCCATTAATTCAAGCTAGTGAACCCATAGAGGTGTATCCAGCCTTGAAGACACAGCTTGTCAGTGCCTACACTTGTTTTATGGGTTTTTTGAGTGAAAGAGAAACGGCACGAAACTAGAGAGGCCTACAACATAGAGATGAATGGCTCAATGGTTTTACTGCAAATTGCAGATGTATGTGTACAAAAAGTAAAAGCCTTTTTTTATTGCTTTGTCCATTTGTTTAATTGGAGTTGTTTGGAATAAAAAATTAAATGTCATTGTTTGATTGGTTTTGGCCTAATAAAAGTTAAGCCCAATAATTTGGTGCAGTTAAGATGAGTCACATGAACATTATTCAAAATCTTTGAAGATGAAGAACATCACCACACATTATTTGACTTCATGCAATCAATCCAACAATTAAGCTTGATTTTAATAATGCTTTAGTCAGGAGGAAACAGGATTCAAATTAACTTCATTTAGTGATGTACAGATTGTATGGGCTGTATAAATGTGTCTCTCTGGGATTTGCTGATAAAAGTGGAGGTCCCATGAGCCTGAGGAGGTTATCCATCTGGTCAAGAAACCCAGCTGAGCTATAACGGAACATATTGGAAACCCTGACAGTCTGGACATAATGATTTTAGTGTAAAAGCTCAAATAATGAGGTCCCAGCTAAACCCTGGGGAATTCAATATCCTCAAGTTACCAATCAAAAATTATGCTTAGAATATTTAATGTTCATAGTCTTAACTTTTTCATGAAAAACACATATTTGTAAAGTGATCTTATAATATTATGCATTTGACTTATTACATTTTAAAAAAGCAATGTTTACATATTTGACATTTTTGTTTCTTCAAAAGTTCAGCATTTCTTCAATTTCATTTTTGACACACTAAATAAGAAAAATAAATGTAGGCAATATATGCATTGTCTCATATACCATGGACAATTATAATGCACATAGTTAGATATGTTTAATTGTATTTACATTCAAAGATGAATTTTGTTTTAAAGTTTGACTGCTATTTTTATCCAGTTGCATTTCGAAGCATATGTTTCATTATCTGAATTGTGTTGAATCGTTGGCATGACAAGGGAGGATGACGGATTGGAGTATCTCTGTTTTCTTGCACACGACTAGATACGGACTAGAAACAAAACCAAACAGGATTTGTGAGGACCGAGTGCTTCTATTAGAGCACAAAGCCTCATTTGCAGGTGAATGCGATGGCACTCGCTTCGCCTTACGCCTTTAGCTTCCTTTGTTCCACTTTGCCTTTTTTGGTGCCAGATGGTCATGGAAATGGGAACCTTCTTTAGGGAAAGGGTATATCTGGTGAAACCCTGGCACCATGCTACAAACGAATCAGATGAGATGATATGCATGAGATTAAATTCGTTCAATTTCTAGATGATTTATATTCACGTTTTTGCATGATATCCAAAAATAGAACATCATTCTAAATCAATTATATAAAGTTTCCTAAATCAATTATGATAACACATTATGCAAGATCATTTCTGTTTAAAATGTTTGTTTGGAACACAATTTAAGAGAAGTAAAATACTCCACAATTGTGAATAGAACGAATTAATGTTATGATAATTGTAATTATTGTATTATAATTTAACTTGCAAAACTCACATCTTTCAATTCTAACATTTTTTTCCTAACGAATACCTTTTGTTTTTTTGTCCTTATTCCCTCTTTGTGTTTAATTTTGGCATTAAAGGTTTTCCCGCAGCTCAATGACATTGGAGTTTTGGCGTGTGGTGGTATCTTTGGGAAATGTTATTCCCAGATAGTGTGTAGGTAGGGGGATGGGGGGCAGGTGGTTGGCGTGTAAATAGAAGGAGCCCATTTTGTTCAAGCCTTGGTAAGTGTTTCATTAGCGGGATAGCTGAGAGGGTGCTGAAAATGAAGGTCTTATGAGGACAAAGCGGGGTTCCAAGGGCACCTGCCTCCTTCATTATGGAAAGAAAATGGCATTTAAATCCTCCCTATAGCACGCAGCTGCCCGCATGTCCCTCCCCAAAAACACTAAAGGGGAACAGCTGAGTCCATCCCATCCTGTTTGGAGGCCAAACTTTCCTCTTTTCTCCCAAAGACAAAATGTTGATGCTTGAAAAGTGTAGGGCAAACATTTTTTTTTCATTCGTTTACCCACAGCCCCTGTGTTTTCTCAATACCACTTTCAAGAGCAAAGACACAAAGTTATCAAAAATATAATTTAATTTACATTTCCAACGTGAGCTACAGAACGGCTTTAAAACTTCTTTACACAATGTTGCAAACAACCCTTAAATAAAACAGGACAGGCAAAAATAATAACAACAGCTGTAAATAATAAAAAAGAGCAAACTATGAAACATAAATAAAATAAGTTAGTATATTTAACACAAAAAATGGTTCTAGTCTATGTAGAGCTGTGGCCGAGCTCCCTACACAGTTTAAACAAAAGCAAAAAATACAAGTAAAAAATTGCACCGTTTAGACATTGTAACACTTGAACAAAGTCTCTGTATTGCTACATGTATTTCTGAGTCCAGAAGAGGTCTCGTCCACTTGTTTCTTCTATCTGCTCTGCAGATAACACACAGATGGACTTCTGCATTAGTGCAAATATCTGCAAGTAAAGAAAGATATGCATTAACATGTGTTACAGACATAACACATACAATTATTAATTATTAGTGCAAATATCTACAAGTACAGAAAGATATGCATTAACATTTGTTACACACATAACACATAAAATTATTAATTGTTAGTGCAAATATCTACAAGTACAAAAAGATATGCATTAACATTTGTTACACCGATAACACATATATTTATTAATTATTAGTGCAAATATCTACAAGTACAAAATTATATACATTACATTTGTTACAGACATAATACATTCAATTATTTATTATTAGTGCAAATATCTACAAGTACAAAAATATATGCATTAACGTTTGTGATAAAAATAAAATTATTAATTACTAATCAATTAAAACATGCATTTTTATTTGAACAACAATCTAAATCTTGTATTAAAAACATGCCACAATGAAACAACATACCATTATCTTATTGTTTTGCGTGGCGTCACTTCAAGACTTGAGGATGTGCCGTCTTGAAGGAAGCTGCGCTCCTCCGACTTGGATTCAAGGATGCGCTTTCTCTTCGGGAAGAAGTCTGGAAAACCAAATCACGTTAAACCCACATCTGCGTGTTCCGTCAAAAACAATCGAGACATTATTACTTGTAATTACCTGTAATTTGTGGCGTGCCGTTTCTGGAGGACTCTGGGAACAAGGTCCTCTTTCTTCTGCTTCTGGCGACCGAGCGAGAAGATCTGGAGTTGATGGCACCAGCGAGGTTCTCCTGATTCAGCGCGCTTGATCGATCAGGAACAGCCGGACTCGAGGATAGTGCGTGAAATGCGCGCTCGGCGGCGGCGGACGCGTCCACAGACGCGCTGCGCGTTTTTGTATCCGGAGCGCTGGTTTTGTAAAAGCCGGGCAGGCTGTCCTCTGACATCTCTTCCCATTCGTATTCTCCGTGCAGGGGAGAGTTGGTCTCAAAGTTAAAATTCCACCGGCTCTGGTCTTGCTCCGAGATCTCCTGGAGTTTGCGTTTCATCTCACAGTGAAGTTCCTCGTGATCCACGGGTCCGAAAAGGTTCCGACAGACCCTGGTGCGGGCCAGAAGAGGAAAGGTTCTCCGTGCCACATGACGCTCCAGATTGTTTGTTACGTCCACGTTTGCCATGATGCCTTCAACGCAGAATCTTGAGATCTGGGTGGACGATTGTTTGGGTCTTGTTGTTTGTAGTCTGTTTATATGTGTGCTGATAGTTAAAGGCCAGTGTTTGTAAGAGGAAAGCTCTCTGATTGGTCAGACTGACACCACGCCCTGTGTAATAAACCCCCCTACTAGCACCAGCAGAGTCACCTTCCCCCATTTAAAACATCACAGTCCCAAAAAAAGGGGGTAAGGGGTTTGTTTGTGCTACCACTATATCACTACTTTGGCATAATAATCTCTTGCATTCACATTTTTTCAATTGGGCTTCACTTATTTTATTTTGTATAGATGACACATTTTTTTTATGTAAGAAGTCACAATGTGAAGGAAAACATAATTTAATACACATTTAAAAATCTGAATATGTGAATGACTTTCATCAAATGTCTTATGTAACCTCATTATTTAAATGTGACGTCATGTGTGATAATGATGAGTATATTTACATATATAATATTTGATTTGGTACAGGTTAATAAATACACTTGCACTGTTTTAAGTGGTTTTTATTATTTTCGTTTTAAATGAATTTGATTTTTGTTAATCGTCTTAATAGTAATAATTCAAATTTAATGTTGAACTGATTCCAGTCTCCAATGTGAACTAGAAAACTGTAGCTAATAAATGCACGTTAATATAATATTTTCATAAAACAAGCAAATGTTAGTGGTCAATTTAATTGTTATGCATGTGACATTTTAGTTTTAAACTAAAATAAACTCTCTGAGAATTAGTATTAATTACTCTTCTTAGGTATTCCTATACACCTGTCATCAGAAAAGTATTACAATGCACGAGTTTCCTGTTTTAAAAATGAAAATTAATATTGTAAGGGAATTGTATGTTTTGTCAGGCAAATGTATATTTTTTTCATTTTTGTTGCTAATAAAATAAACTTAGAGAAGTATTTTAAACAACCAAACATTTAAATTTTAAATAATTTAAAAAACATTTTTTCATGTTCAGGTCTAGTTCTGTATAATATTGCCAAACTTCTTTATAAATATGATTTAGTTTTGGTTTGACTTGAAGAGTGAGGACACCAAACTCTCAACATCTCAGCAATCTCAGCTGCTCAAAGAGAAGTCAGTTCTGAAAACACCCTGTGACCTAGAATAAAGGCCACACTTCCCCCAACAAAACAACAACATGACATTTAATATAATATAATTCATGGTAAACTCACCAATATATAATTTGATCAATACAAAGTTTTATGTCAATTTTCCTTAACAGGACAGTGGGACTTGTTTATTAGCCATATGCTTAGTTCCACATTAAACATTTGGATAAACATGAAAAATTTAGTCTTACTCTGTGCAGTCTTAAATCTTTTGGAGTATAAGCAACATTTCCTAAATGCATCTTTAACTGTGTTTGGCTTTGCTGTAAATTATTTAATTTTAATAAAAAACTACAACACAAAATGATATTGAAGCTCTAAAATCACTTTAGAAAACCTTTCAAACACATTTCTTACTGCTGCATAACCACACAAATCTGTATGTGTTATCATATTTACTGTCTACACACACACACACACACACACACACACACACACACACACACACACACACACACACACACACACACACACACACACACACACACACACACACACACACACACACACACACACACACACACACACACACACACACACACACACTATTGCTATACTGCTATATTTTTTTGTGAGTTGCTGACATCTACTGGTCAGTGGACAGGTACCATTTTAATGAAGATCTAGGTTTTCTTTTTTTAAGTATAAATTACATGGACACTTATTTGAGTACTTTGCTTTAAATTGCTGGAGTATTTTTTGAAAGTTTCTTTTTTCATGAAAAAATACTTAAATGGAGGCTAGGTTGCCCCAAAATTTGTATTCTGTCATAAATTAAATACTGTCTAGGTGTTACAAACCTGTTTAAATTATTTCGTCTGAGGAAAACGAAAAAAGATATTAAAAGATGCTTGTAACCAAACATTTCTTGGACCCCATCGGTCATTGTAGGAAAAATAATAATGGTAGGCAGAACAACTTTTGCTGTTGTAAATTCATAAAAAAAATATTTTGTGATAAACAGAACATAATATGTGATGTTTTTTCCCTACACTAAAAAATACTGGGGTCCAAGAGTTGTTTGGTTACAAGTATTCTTCCAACTATCTTTCCCTGTGTTTATCAGAGCAAAGAAATATTTTGAACAACTCAAAGGTGAGTAAATGATGTGTTTTCATGTTCAACCCTCTTATATTTGTTAAAGGAAATTATTATAAGCAGTTTTTGTTTAGAAAGCAACTTGACAACTTTTCACGGAGTAACTTTTAAAGTTACATGTAATTTGATGCACTTTTGTGAAAAAATACTTAATGTTCATTTATTTTGTATATTTATAAGAGCTTCTTAGTAAACACTTCTAAGTAAAAACAAGTTAAAATTGCAGACATTAATGAACAACCAATTTATATTCTTGCGGCGTTCTTTCGATCTGTTAACAAGAATTGAAAAATAATTATATTCTCTTCTTTAAAGAGAAATATTCATACATCTTATTTGGCCTCCATCACAATAAGTGACTAGGTCATTGGGAGACAAGAGGCAGGTAGATGGTTGAGTTATGCAGCAGCGGTCGGTTAGGGAGTGGTTTTGTCAGAATAAACTCCTGACTGACTTCCTGATGATACTTTAGAGCTGCCCAAGCTAGTGGCGGCCTAAAATAGGCTTTTAGGATATCAACATAAAATCCAGATATGCCAGGGCTTCACGACACTCCAATGGTGAGTAACCTCTTTTAGTACAAAACTTGACATTCAGTTTAAAATACAGCACTTCGAAAATGGTCTTCAATTACATAAATAAAGAAGAAATCACAGAAACCAATAAGTTCTATGAGACTTAAATAGTTTTACATGTACTGTACATTAATTTTGGTAGTATTGTGAAAAGCTCATAAATATATAACCATGTTACAAAATATTAAAATCTATGATAAAGTATACTATTGGATACCACAAAAACTTAATGCTTTTCAGTTACGTTTATTACAATTCTTAACATCAGCTAAAGTTGTAATTCTATGTGTTGTAAAATACCAAAAAGATTTATTCTTGCAAATGATTATAAAAATAAAAATTATATTAAATTATTAAATTTGTTTTTATTAGATATGATAGTACAGGAATCATTCAGTGTTGTAGTTACAACAGGAAATTGCAAACATTCACACAATTGCCTTTGTTGGCCATGTTTAAATGTGTGTTTCATAATCGAATGTATTTCTCCGTGAGACCTTTAATGCAAATGACCGTGTTTGCGTACTGTGTTGTGTATGGCATTTTCCTGTCTCATACACCCCATCCCATCCCCTAGTCAAATCATGGCCAGCCCTTTACCAAACAAACCCTTTTGCATAAAATTCAGTGGTTATGTTCAATAGTCAACAGCTGACAAATGCCTCACTTTAGAAATCAATTGTCTGCTAAGACACACTTTATTGCACATAAAACATGTTTACGGGTTAATTTAGTAGAAGAAACAGTACTGCATTCCCCCAAAAACATTCTTTGTTATAGCTATAAACCTTATTGTGATGTCATTAACTTCATTTCGACATAATTTTCATCAACTTAAGTGCACCCAATTAATTCTTATTGAATTTAACTACTTTCTTACTGATCAAGATTGTGTTTTTTGAAGTTATTGTTTCTTGCCTGAAAGCCAATTTTATGGCAGCCATTAAGAAACCATGGGACAATCGAAGGAATTCAAGCATGTTAAGCATGTCGATGGACATTTTAAAGCATCCTGCAAAATAATCTGATAGCGTTTGGTCAAATCATCGTATGATCAATCTGATGTGATTAAATCAACAGAAGTTGTGAAAAGCCCTAAATATTTTTGTTGCATGATGCTTTTGTTCCAGTATTACCTTTATGTCTGTGCCTCTTCAATCATGGAGGGAACTGACCTACGATGACTGATGGCCAAAATGCAAATCAGCAAAAGTAGTTAATCACATATAGACAACTTCTGCGGAAAATCAACTGCTTGCTATTTGTTTTTTTATGCGTGTCAAACATTTTACAAGAGTGTTTTATTAGGTTTGCTCATATTTCCATATTCAAACATTATGCAGTTTGAAATCGATCTTTCTTTCTTTCTTTCTTTCTTTCTTTCTCTCTTTCTCTCTCTCTCTCTCTCTCTCTCTCTCTCTCTCTCTCTCTTTCTCTCTCTCTCTTTCTTTCTTTCTTTCTTTCTTTCTATCCTTTTTCCTTTCTTTCTTTCTTTCTATCTTTCTTTCTTTCTCTCTCTCTCTCTCTCTCTCTCTCTCTCTCTCTCTCTCTCTCTCTCTCTCTCTCTCTCTCTTTCTTTCTTACTTTCTTTTCTGTCTATCAGTCTGTCTGTCTGTCTGTCTGCTGACTCATTCACCTCTCATTCACCTCAGGTTGATGCACGTGTTTCTCTATGTTGTAGGAGTGAGGGCATGTTTGCATGTGTATTTGAAAATCAAAATGGCTACTGCTTTACATAAAGATTCCAATGATTAAAAGTGCTTTACAGAATATGAGCTATATATTATAGCTAATTGTATGTGATCTGTCTATGTTTTAATAAAGCATAAATAATGGACATTCTGTTCTCAGGGGGCTTTACGGCAAAGCAGGAGATGCATTCAGTGTGGGGAATTATTAAATGAGTCTCAAGAACATGGGTGAGGCTGTTTACATCATGAATAATAGATATAACGTGCTGTCTGTTTATAAACAATGATGTGGTTTAAGTGGAAGTAATATGAAAGTTTTACCTGTGTCACTTTAAGTTTCTTGGGAGGATGTCGGTGTTACACCCCGATAACCGAGTCTGTTGTTCATATGGGTGAGAAAGGGAATGAGAGGTTTGAAAAACCCCATTGGACAGCGGGACGGCTGGGAGATATTGACTTCACCGGTTCCTCTCGGACCAGAGGCAAGGTACATAAAGATGAAATAATTACACCTGTGACTCTAATCTAATAGGTGATCTTATTGAGATACTATGCACATGATACACAATGTCTATTTGTCAGTCCAGTTCGTCAGGGTGACCGGCACTACAGATCCATCTGAAATCTACCAGATTATGACTAAGCACTGGGGTCTCGCTCCTCCTCACCTGGTGGTGGGATTGGTAGGGGGTGATGAGGTGGCTCAGATGAAACCATGGCTGAGGGACACAGTTAGAAAAGGCCTCGTAAAAGCAGCCCAGAGCACAGGTATGAAACATACACCTCTTAAAAACAAAACAAAATAAACCTTAATTTGATTTCCGAATCTCAATTTACACAGGGGCATGGATTATTACCAGCGGTTTACGTTTTGGGATCACTAAGAACCTTTCTCAGGCTGTAAGAGACCACTCTCTTGCCAGCACTTCTCCTAAGATACGAGTAGTGGCGATTGGGGTTGCTCCGTGGAATATGATTCAGAACAGAGAGCTGCTACTTAATGTTAAGGTGACAAAAGTCTGCTTTCTAATAATTCATTACAGTCATCTCAAACTATACACATTGATATTACAAGATTAATATGATAAGCAGCATGTGCCTTGTTTCAGGATATAGGAAGCGTGTGGTTGTCTTGTCATGAAGTTGACAGGTATTGGTTTATTATTGTTTATGTTTAGCCTGATCATCCAGCACCATACCCATCGGAGGATCTCCCTCATGGTGATGTTTACTCCTTGGATTGCAATCATTCTCATTTCATCCTGGTGGATGAGGATCCCCAGAGACCCGGGGCCACTGGAGAAATGAGAGTCAAAATGCTCAAACACATCTCTGAGCAGCGCACAGGATACGGAGGTGTGTTGACACGTCACCTATGACTTTCATTCTATATTAAGCTCGTTTTTATACAGTTTTGGTCCTTAATGTCTAAAAATGCATTATTTGTCTTAACAGGGACAGGCAGCATAGAAATACCTGTGTTGTGTCTTCTTGTTCATGGGGAGCCAAAGATATTACAGGTGTTTTAACTTAATCCTTTAATAATCCTATATTTTGAATTAATTCGTGTTTTTTTATTATATATTTACAGCAAAGGAAGGATAAAAGAATTTAATCAGCATTTTTGGATGTATTGTGGTCATTCCAGTCCAGTTCAATTTCAACTAAATCAAACCTCTTGAGTGACAAAGTAATTTGGCAGCAATTTAAAAACAGACAGTATGGCAAGACACATGAAAACCTTTTTTTTTTATATTTAAAAATATTACTGTTGTATTTCTCCAAATTACATTTGAGATCTGAAAAATACAAAACATCTTTTAACCTGCTTCAATTTTCTGAAAATAATTGCAAAAATTAACAATATTTTAATTTGAAATTGTGAAAATTTATATTGATGAATAATCAAAATATTTCCTTGATAAAATATTTTAAAAAATATTCCCCTAATGTTTCTTAGGGAATGTACAAAACCATTCAGAATTCTACACCGTGGCTGGTATTGGCCGGCTCAGGAGGGGTTGCAGATATATTAGTGACTTTGATGGACAGAGGAAGCTGGGATGCTGATGCTGTTCACGAGCTGTTGCTTAATACCTTCCCCACTGGCCTACAAAACATTGAAATCCCTTTCTGGATCAAACTGGTAATGTTTTACAATTTAAATAATTGTTTCACAAAATATATTTGTAATAACAGTTTGCTATAACTCAGATAAACTAATTTTTGCCTATTAGATCCAGAGAATTTTGGACAATGGTCACCTATTGACAGTCCATGATCCAGAGCAGGATTCAGAGCTAGACACAGTCATTCTTAAAGCTCTAGTTAAGGGTAAGTGATCAAATTGACAATACATTAACAACACATTATTTAAAGACACCTCTTTGTGCATTTCGCTTTCATTTGAATGCTTTTAAGTTAAGTAGATTTCTGTATATTGCTGTCAGTGTGTTTATTAATGCAGTTGTTTTTTCTCTGGAACCAGCTTGTAAAAGTCAAAGTTCAGAAGCACAGGACTTTCTGGATGAGCTTAAACTGGCTGTGGCCTGGAATAGGGTGGACATCGCAAAGAGTGAGATCTTTAATGGAGACATTGCATGGACTGTAAGTGACCCTCTATTTCATCTTTTTAAATTTGATTGTATTTTACTAAATGGAGAAGTATCACATGCAGTTTCTCCCTTTCGTATGTTAATCTTGAGTTAACATTTCTCCTGCTTGTACACGCTGATGGTTCTTTTGCACTTTGTTGTGTGTGGATTTAACAGGGAAAGGGCCAATAAATAACTTTTACCTTTTTGAGAGATATAGGTTGAATACATTGTGTGCACAATTATAAGGCAATTTTTGAGGATTTATTTTGTTACTGTACAACAACAAATTTAAAATTGTTAACAAGCATCTGAACATTAAGGTAGCAAAAGTGAGGTTTTGGATCTCTCAAAACAACATCTACATGAACACCATTATTGGGAAACTATTAGTATGCAGAATTATTATGCAACCAAAGGAAAAAAAAGATTTACCCATCTTTTTATTCTCAAGGTAAATTTCCTGCTTGGGAGGGCCCAAAAGTTCTTAATAGGATTCAAACCAGGTGAAGAAGGCAGCCACCACCTTAGTTTTTAATTTTTAAGGCCTTTACTGGCAATCAAAAATGGATTACTTTGCTGCATGTGATGGAGCAATGTCCTCCTTGTTTATTGATGGTCAGGTTTCTGCCTTTCTTAATTTGCCCATATCTCTGAGAACTGAACACCTCGCACTAATTGCCTTCCAGGTAAGTTGCAGTTATGGAATATGGCAGCATTGGAGGATAATGGGTTCCTGGTAGCTGCATGTTTGATTCTTCTCAAATCATTGGTTTTTCTTCTCGTCGCGTTTCTTGGGACCCTGTTTGTATCAAAACTTTTGATTGTTCTGTAATCATGACCCGATATCTTAGATATTTCAAGAATAATTATGCACACCTTGATAAAGGGTGTTGATCTCTTAGGCTACACCCTCACTCCTTACACAAATACCCATCACCTGATATGCATTAAATCCTACAAACATTCAGGTTTTAAATCTTGGAGTTCAAAATTATTGATGAAATGATGATATGGTCAAAATAATCACGTGCCTAGTAATTGTGCACAAAGTATATGTAAAAGAACTCTTTCAAAACAAGGGGCTGTAGGAGGGGATTGTATTGAAGACAGAAATATTACATCATACATCTAAATCAGTTTTTAACAAATGGACCAAGTGAAACAGCGTGTTTCTTCTCCTTTAAGTTCAACAAGTATTATAGCTCACTTTAAGTGAACAATATGTTTTTAAGACAAATTATTTATCTTGTATTGCTGTTTTCTTTTCAGTTTATCAACTTATAAAGTATTTTCTCGTTCTTTCCTAGGCACAAGACCTGGAGGACGTGATGATGGAGGCATTAATGAATGACAAACCTGACTTTGTGCGTCTGTTTGTGGACAACGGTATTAATGTGAATAAGTTTCTGACTTACGGACGTCTACAGGAACTCTACTGCTCTGTACCTGAGAAAAACCTCCTTCACACCCTACTTCTGAAGAAACATCAGGTTCATTTAGCCAGCACTCGGTCATCAGGACATCCCTACACTGAACCAGGGGACCGCAGGCCTCGATTTACCCTCTATGAGGTCTCCAAAGTTCTCAAAGATTTTCTACATGACACCTGTAAGGGGTTCTACCTAAAGCTTCCAGCGGTAAGACTTCTTTAGGATTTCATACATAAAATCTTGTGGAGATGCAGCATTTTTTTTTATGTATATTCACATGTAGTTCCTCTATTAACTTAATTTCATGTATACCTTTTAAGGGTGGGTCAAGCAAAGGAAGACACGGCCAAAAAGATCTTCAAGACTTGGACCGGAATTGTGAATACCCTTGGAGGGATCTCTTTCTTTGGGCTATCCTGCTGAATAGACAGGAAATGGCTAACTACTTCTGGGCCATGGTGAGACAACAAGCCTGCTTGGGCTGATTTTCATGAAGTAAAGCTTATTTTCCTATACTTCAACGAAAGGCTATTTGCATTGTCTGATTTGTTCTTCCATTTTATCGGAAAGCTTGCATCTCAGTGGGGTTGCAGTACAATATCACAATGACCACAAATTTTGTCGACAAACGAAGGTCTTACTTCTTTTAGTTTGCTTTATTTGCTGTTGTGATTTGCATAACCAACAACAGGCAAGAAGGAATGTCTCTGTATGCATAATAATAATAATACTCCGGCAGATTCTCTTGCTTTCTTGTTTATTTCTAATTTGTGTGTGGTACTTATGCACATTATGTTTTCTCAGGGCCCGGAGGCAGTACCTGCTGCTTTGGTAGGCTGTAAAATTATGAAGGAAATGGCTCATCTGGCTACCGAAGCGGAGTCTGCTCGCAGTATGAAGAACGCCAAGTACGAGCAGTTCGCCATAGGTGAAAATTTTACCATTTTGTCCATCAATGCAGGAATTCTAATGAGAAATAGTGTGCATACTGCATGAAGAACTACTCAAATTTTTTCTGGTACCAGATCTGTTCGGCGAGTGTTACTCAAACAGTGAAGAAAGAGCGTTTACCCTGCTGGTGCGAAACACACGATGTTGGAACAAGTTAACCATCCTGAATCTCGCCACCGAAGCAGACGCCAAATGTTTCGTTGCACATGATGGAGTTCAGGTAAGAGGTCTCTCTTGTGCATTAGCAGCTGTATTGTTGTTTGATATTTAATGATGATATTTGACAGGCCCTGCTTACCAGAGTCTGGTGGGGAGCAATGAGAACCGACACTTCAATAGCTAGACTCGTACTGACGTTTTTTATCCCTCCCCTCATGTGGACCAATCTCATCAAATTCAAGTGGGGCTAAATCTCTTTTTTCAATCAGTGTGTGAATCTAAACAGTTTTGTAAAATTTGTTGTTTATTTTATGCATGTGTGAAACAGAGAGGAAACAGTAGAAAGTAAAGGTGAGGCAGAACCATTTGCCGAGCTGGATAGTTTGGAAACAGAGCAGGCACTGTTGCTCTCAGATGACCCAGCGTAAGGCTCAATTTCTTCTTTTAAGAGATTAGGTTCATTTGAAAGCATCATAAAAACATTTTTTTATCTATATCCTCAGGGCTGAAGGTGGTAAAGACCCTGCAGCTGGAAGCTGCAAGACAACCCTTTTTAATATTGTGTTGCGACGATGGAACAATTTCTGGAGCGCTCCAGTCACAGTGTTCCTGGGAAATGTCATCATGTACTTTGCATTCCTTATCTTATTTAGCTACGTGCTACTTCTGGACTTCCGCCCGCCACCACCATATGGCCCGAATGGAGCTGAGATCCTCCTGTACTTTTGGGTTTTCACCCTGGTTTTGGAAGAACTAAGACAGGTGATAACTAAAAATATGATGTAATATTTGTTTTATTGGTGTAATTATGAAGTGCAATATAAACTGCATCACCCACAGACCAAACAGGTCTGAAGCAAATTTAAGTGGGTTTAGGTTTTCAAATGAGCACGGATGTCAAGATTTTGTCTGAATTCAATCCAGAGATCAAAAACTTCTATGCTGAGAGCTAGAAATAATTTTATCATGTTAATAAACAATCTTTCTGATTCCCAGAGTTTCTTCACGGATGAGGATATGAGTATTCTGAAAAAATTCAAGTTGTATGTAGAGGACAATTGGAATAAGTGTGATATGGTGGCCATCTGTCTCTTCGTGGTGGGGGTTTCTTTCAGGTATGACCAGATCATTTTGTTTTACAAGTAGCACCAGAAAAAACATTGCTTCGGATGTTAATCTCCTTATTTTGTTTAAAGGATGTCCCATAAGACATATGAGGCTGGACGCACAATTTTCGCTTTGGACTTCATGGTTTTTACATTAAGGCTCATTCACATTTTTGCCATCCACAAGCAACTTGGGCCCAAGATCATCATTGTGGAAAGAATGGTGATGCTGAGCATTGTCTTAAACAAAGTTCTGAATTATCAAAAAACATCTTTTAACCCCTAATTTTAATTTTCAGATTAAGGATGTGTTCTTCTTCCTTTTCTTTCTGAGTGTCTGGCTGATCGCATATGGAGTGACAACACAGGCCCTCCTGCACCCCAATGACCCGCGCATTGACTGGGTTTTCCGCAGAGCACTTTACCGCCCGTATCTCCATATATTTGGACAGATTCCTCTAGAAGAAATAGATGGTACACTTACTATATTCTTTCTGTAATCTAAATAAACTTAATGTTTAAATAGGATTATTTTGGTGGATGTTTTATGTAAATAAGATATGAAGTTGTTTTTTATAGGGGTAACTCACACAAAAAGAAAAAAAGTTTGTCATTATCTTTTCACCGCTATGTTGTTCAAACCACCATATGGAGATTTTAAAGAATTTAAAAATGTAAAATTATTTTTTTTTAATTTTGGGGAATTCTTAACACATTCTCCGATAATCCCTACCAAGAGAATTAAACAAAAATTATCCTTTTATTTGTATTTTAATATCTTTTGTTTTTCCAAAATGTTCTAAATTTATTTATGTACTACATTTACATCTTAAATCTACACAGCCCTTTTCTTCAGCAGAACTTAAAAGAAGAAATTTTGAGGAATGTTTTTGGCTTTTTCCATACAATAGAAAAATAACGAGAGACCAATGATATGAAACTAATGTTAATTAGAGAACACATAAATGATTGAAGAGTTTTCCTTTTGGGGATAATCTATCTCTTTAAAGGCTGTATAAGGCCTTTACACTTTAGATTTACCTCTAGGTTGTACTAATGAAGTTGGAACTTTAACGTTTTTCTGTATCGTCCCAGCGGCCAAGATGCCTGATGATAACTGCACTAATGATGTTAATGAGATCGTAATGGGCACTCTGCCACCCTGTCCCAATCTCTATGCCAACTGGCTGGTCATTCTTCTGCTTGTCATCTACTTGCTGGTCACTAATGTGCTCCTCCTGAATCTTCTTATCGCCATGTTCAGGTCAGAATCCAATTCTGTGTGTGATGATAATTGAATGTTTACTCTTTCGCCTGTTGTGGTTCCTAGAGTGCATTATTTTATACTTGTTGTTCCACCAGATTTGTCTTCCTCTTTGTCTTTTCCTCTTTCTCCTTTAGTGTTACAATGTAACATTGTTATCCAACAATTGTTCTTTTTACATATTGAGAGGGTAATTTAACAGTTCATATCACTTTTCTACAGCTACACCTTCCAGGTGGTGCAGGAGAATGCAGACATCTTCTGGAAGTTTCAGCGTTATAACTTGATCGTTGAATATCACAGCCGTCCCGCCCTTGCCCCACCTTTCATCATCATAAGCCACATCAGCCAGGTCCTCCTGAGCTTTGTCAAAAAGACAGAATCCAGCCAAGATCTTTTGGGCAAGTAAATCTACATACTTTTCATTTCTTTCACTGTTACACATGTCAAAAATGATGGTCATAAATCATGCTAGAAAAGATCACACAGGATAAGCACAGATCATATTGAAATAAACTCTTGTGAGCTCTTGTGTGTTCCTCTTTTTTTGTCACTAGAGAGGGAACTGCCAGCTGGCTTGGACCAGAAGCTAATGACATGGGAGACTGTGCAGAAGGAGAACTACATGACTAAAGTGGAGAGTGAGCTCAGGGAGAGCAGTGCAGAGAGACTGAAATACACTTCCTCTAAGTGAGTTAAAATGTTATCATGTGGTATGATCATCGGCGTACAAATATGTTTCAACGGCTATTTTGTTCAACTATATAGGGTGCAGAGTTTGATTACTATGGTTGGGGGTTTCAGGGAACATGAAAAACGCATGGCAACAGTAGAGGCTGAGGTATAGTAAAAATTAAGCCTCAATTCCATATCTTATTTTCCAGCACTTAATCATTTTACTGATTGTAAACTGTAGGTAAGGTATTGTGGAGAGGTGCTGTCCTGGATTGCGGAGTGTTTCCACAAAAGTACCCTAAGATGTGATCGGGATGTGCCCACAGCTCCAAGTAAGACTGTACATTTATATTTTCAGTTGTTCTATTGTCTGCTTTGCTTTAGTTTCTTATTTCCACTGTCAAAGAGTTTGGGACTCAGGGTAAAATTGTGTTTTTACAGAGTCTATTGCCAACTCGAGAAACCAGCAGGAAGCCAGGCAACAACCCTCAGGTTCTTCAAGACATGGTTCCGACAAGTAACTGCCCTACATCGATCAGTGATCTGGGGATTGATATTCATAGGATATATTGGAGCCTTCACAACCTTTTTTTGCACAGTTTTGCATTTGCATCAGTTAATAATCAATACATACATTTGTAATGTTTTCTGGTGTGCCTCTTTTGTAACTGTATCACTAAAGTATAAATCACAATCATTTTTTTTTGCTGCATAATAAATATTTAATAAAATAATTAAATGCACTTCAGATAAGTTTTCTTATATGTTCCTTTTTATTTGTATTCCTTACTTTCTATAGAAGTAAAACAAAATGTTTGATATATTTTAGATGAAAACATAAATATATATTCATCTAAAAAAACATAGAAGTCAGTACCCACGTAAATTTTCCATGAGAGGAAGTGAGTGGATGATACACAGTCTGTATAAAGCCGTAAAGTAGATAGTTCTACAATTTTTTTTAATCTTCCATCATTTATTCACCTTCCCCAGAAGAAAGGGGGTATTTTGAAGAATGTTTGTGCCACAACACTGAGCTCCCCTTTATCGCCATTGCAATCACCACAAACACTGACAACTCTCAGAATATCTTCTTTTGTGTTTTGCTGAAGAGAACATGAATGGTTTTAAACATAATTTCTGTAAATTAATGATGCACAATATGACATTTGGTTGTGTATTTTTTTTATAAAAAATGCACAGGTTCACAGTTTCCCAATGTGTTCACACAGAAAAACTGATTATTTATTTATCAGGAATGACCAATACTGTTCACATAGGCAATGAATCAGTAACCAGTTGACCAGACAAATCTACAGCGAGTATGTGAAGGTCGTCAAAGCTAGACTCAAGAGAAAACGGGAAAACCTGGTTTTAGAATAAAATGCTAACATATTGCCGGATGTGTTGTTTTAATTAATGCAGAAAATCTACTCCAGAGTTTGTACTGATCTGAACTGAAACTCAATTTTATTTCTGCATTCTTTTGTGATGGACAACTTTGGTATGTACTCTATTTGCTTTTATATCAAGCTTGGTTGTATATTACACAGAATCAACTTTAGTTTTTGCTATTTTAAATGTTTGAGCTTTAAACGGATGCCACCGTAAATTTCATACGAATTGTTGTTTGTTTAGCAGTTTGATTGATCAAATAATGAGAATAAAAGGAGTATAGATGACTAATTATATTTGCTCATGTGACCGGGTGCACATAATATTTTTCGATTGAAAACTTTTCTATGCATATTTTCTTTGCATGACAAAGCGTTTGTCAGCATGCCAGATTCAATGTGAGATTATTTTTGAAAGTTAATAGGTAAGCATGTAAACAGAACAGGACAGTTAATAACAGGAAGTTGGTGAACCACAGGAAGTAGATACTCGAACAGCGAGTTGTCAGATCCACCTGTCTACTTTCACATAGTTCAAAAACCTGGAAATTAGTTCTCTGTGAGTGACCTCATTATTCTAGTCCCCCATGTTAAACCACAGTGACATTTCTGCATGGTCATACTTGATGTTTTACTAAATCCATACATAAAAAGAATGTATTAAAAATCCATGTGTTCTCACATATGTTTCCACCTAAGCTTTAATCCCCGAAACCATCCTGCGGGATCCAAGCACTGCTCTGGCAAACAGGTGGGGTCCAGTTTCTTTCTTTTAACCTGCTAAAAAACATTCTGTATGATATGTTTTATTTGCATAGTATTTTATTTTTAAAAATATTTTTTACATTTTTTATTTTCTAACTTATTATTTCACATGTTTAGCATTTATTCTGCAGTAATAAAGATATTTCAAGGAGAGGAACTACGGTTGAATGAGCTATACACTTTGAATGAAAATACCAGGTATCAATTAATATTATACCTTTATTCTAGTAATATTTTAGTTTCTTTTTTAGGCATGATGTTACTATACTGTCTTGCAGGTGGCTCCTAAAGACAGACATGGGCTCCTTTCTCAAAGAATATTTCCAGGTGCCAGGTTCTTTATCTTGAAAATAAATGCATAAAAAGTAAAAATAAAACATGCTTATATGTTTGCGCCTATTGTTTTAAGAATCAGATTCTGACCAAAGGCCTATCAGTCATTTTGGATAAGATTCAGGAGCATGAAGGTCAGCAACAATGGGTGTTTGATATTTATGCCCATCATAAAACAAACGTTGAACATTATTTTTTTAGGACAAAGACAGCTTCTTGCTTTGGCCGAGGTGTGGGACAGATTTTTCTCTGATGTCCTTCCTTCAATACAAGCAATTCTTTATCCTCTACAGGTAATTGTGAATGATTGTTCTCAAATGTGATATTTACACATTTTAAGAAGTGCAAGATGAGCTATGAATGACAATGGATGTAGATGCTTTTAACACTTGCGGTAGATTTAATCATATCAGGTTGGTTAGCTGTTTAATAAGCTTGAAAGAAATGTACTGTGTCTCTCTGTAGGGTCAAGAGTTGACAGTTAGACAGATGGTTCTTCTCAGCTTTAGGGATCAGGTCCTCATAAAGCTCTCTCTGGGTGACCTGCTGCGCAAAAATATGTCTTTCATTCCCACATCAATCAGACAGATGCTTCTCGTGCTACAGGTGAGTGTTCATTCCAAACCCTGCCAAACGACCATCTGGTTAACGGTCTCTAGCGCTGCCATTCTTGCATGTGTATGTAGGGAATCCAGGACCCTAGAGGACCCTCAAAGAATTATTGCAAACTCGAGAGTATGGTGGCAGTGGTGGTCACACCTTATTTATGGAACTGCAGGCACACAAGTAAGAAAATCAAAACAAATTATTTGTTACTTTTGTCAGTTAAAATGTCCCCACCACATGACAACATTGGAGTGCAATATCTAAAGCAAACAGATTTCAGCTGCAAGCCTGTGACTTTCTCACATTTCTCTATAGGCTGCACTGAACGAATCAACAAAACAGCACAGCTCAGCTGCCCTGAGATAAGGATTACTCATTACACCTCTGAAGAATCTTTTCTGTCTCCTCTAGTGGAACAAGAAGGGGATGGGTACCTAGAGCGAGCGGCAAACCAACGTCGCCACAGCATGACAAGCTGCTTTCTTTGACTGATAAGTGTTGGACTGTGAATGTAAAGGCACATTTCTGACATCTTTGAAGTGAAGCCCGTTTTCAGAGAAATTCTGTCAAAATTCTGATGTCTGAAAAATTTGGTTGTGACAGCATTATGACAACTCAAAACATCAATGTATTTAATATAGCGATGTATTGTGGATGATACAAAGAATGTACAACACAACATTGTCAGATTTCCAGTGTCAACACAATGATCAGATCAACTCAAATACATCTGATTAAAAATACATTTGTCAACATGTCAAAATGAGTAAATGTAGACCAGAAACCTTTAGTCAAACTTTTTACAACTTTAGTTGAAAATTTAATTGAAAATGTATGTTTGTGTTAAAAAATGCTAGTTCTGTGCTAGTTCACCCACACAGTCATAATTTACTCATCCTCATAATTAAATCTGTACGACTTTCTTCAGCTGAACGCAAAAGAAGATATTTTGAAAAAAGGACAGAACACGGGTGGCACCCATTTACTTCTATTGCGGTGTAAAAGGTGTGCCAATTACCTTTTTTTTTTTTTAAAAACTTTTCTGTTCTGCCGAAGGAAAAAACACAGGTTCAAAATTACAAACGGGTGAGTGAACAATTACACGATTTTTTGGGGGGGGTTAACTATCATGATTCTGGATAAAGCAGGATGGTCATGCTCTTATGATGTTTAAAATTGTCATAACTTTAAAAATTAAATATTTTATGAAATACAAACAACATAAAATGTCTACTGTTGCGTTTTGGTTAGTCAGGCAGCTGAATAGATAACACTTAGTACAAGCAGCACCATTACAATTCCATTGCTAGCTAAACATTGTTTCCAAGCAACTGATTTTGAGGAGCTATTTATTTTGAGATTTTTCCATGAACTGCACTTTTGAGAAATACAAACACTTTTCACAACCATCATGAATTATAAAAATGTAAAAACATCATTGGTGATTTTGGTGTGCTATAAAGTCAAAAAGAACAGATTTTGCCACTTTTCACTTTCAGAGTGTATCTATGAGAACTACGAATGCAGGGCGACGTAGGGGAATAGAAAAGGACTACTTATAGTGAAGGTTCCGGTCCGCGAGGTTGAACCCCCTCACGTCTCAGGCTGGCATCGAAACGTGGTGTGACTTCACAGCGCACAAGAAGCACATCCTCTTTGACAAAGCCACGCTGCCTCAAAACCTGTAGGTGAAGAAAAGTGACGTAGCCGAAACCCTTGGGGTTGCGCTGTACAGTGGGTCTTTGGAATGCCTGCAGATCTGGCTTGGTCTCCATTACTTCCACATGATGCTGGCCATCGACCTGGTCCAGCACTGCCAGACGTATCGTACCCTGGAAGGGCCAGGAGAGCTGGCTGTCAAACTCCCCCTGCATAGTGTGCACGAATAGCGAGATGTAGTTGGAACAGCGGGGAGCACTAGGGGTTTGCAAGTGCAACCGAAGGCAAAGTTTGTACCCCGGACGGCCCGTATAAAAAGGTGGGCTGTGAAGGACCACAGGCTGACCAGCCTCTTGGTTCTGCAGATGGATAGAGAAGTTTTCTAGCCGCCACACGTAGACACCTTGGTACTGCTGGGCCTCCAGCTCTCGTGTGGCATCTTCTAGGGAGCCAAGCTTACGGCGTACCTCTGTGAGCTGGGTTCTCTGGGTCTCATTGTGAATGCACAGCTCTCGTATTTGTTGGTCTTGACGGACCAGTCGGCCCTCCAGCTCCAAGACCGTCTCCCGTAGGATTACCAACTCCTGGCTACACTGGCATGGTTCTGCAGCACGTGCGGAGGCGCTGCATTCATCTGATGGGAAGTGGCTAATAACTGGTGCAATAGGAGAGCTATTGAGTGTCTGGGTGCGAAGAAACTCTGCCATGTAACGCATGTGCATCTGTGTAAATTCCTGCATGTGCTGGGCTAGTTCATTTCTCGACATCTGTAACAAAACATGTTAGAATAATAAGATTATAAAATACTGCAATTTATCTAGATTAAGAGGCACATACAGAAGCCAATCTTCAAACACTTACCTTTTCACGACAACCAAAAGTGCTGAAGGTACAGGCTACAGGAGCTTTCAAACAGTCTGTGTCACAATGCACTGCCAACTGCATGCAACAAAAACACAAACATATAAGCTTAAGATTCACTTTTTTCCTATCAAAAGTACATTATTTACTGTTTCGAGGTGACGCACCTGATCCCGAATAAGCTCCATTCCACAATATTCACACACTGTACTAGCAAAAGGACATATCTGTTCATGAATCTACAAGACAGAAATGTTTTTATAAAATTTATGGAAAGAAAAACAGACACCAAATACAGGGCACACAAGATTTGTGACTGAAATAAATTTAAAGAAATTAAAATGTATAACAATATTTCCAATGTAATATGAATTAATCTAAAAGTGAGTTGACCCAAAAACTTATATTATTTACTCACCTTCTTGTCATTTCAAACCTTTATGACTTTTTTTAACTGCAGAACACAGAATAAGATATTTTAAAGAATGTCTGTAACTGGCAGCCCTTCACTCGCATTTGTGTTTATAGAACAGAAGATAATGTGTGCCACTTAAGTTACCAACCTTTTTCAAAATATCTTTTTTCTGTCATCTAGAAGAAAGTCATGCAGGTTTGAAATGAGTAAAAAAAATGAAATTTTTTGGCTGAAATATTTGTAAAAAAAACAATCTTTTCACCTGTTTGTCCATATAGACAAAGCTCCCAGCACAGTCAGGACAGGTCATGAGGCGCTGTAAGCAGTGCTGGATCTTGTGCTCATCCAGATAGTCTATACGAACAGGCTCAAGACACTGAGTGCACAGCTCTGTGGCGAACTTGCACTGAGATAAATGTTTCTAGAGGAGAAAAAGTAACAAGCTATAATTTCTCACACAAAATTTGCAAGTCAGAGTAAGACAGCTGACTTCGTTTTTAGTAATGGCCCTATATTGGGAAAAAAAAGTCTAAGTGCAAAGAAATAAACAACATACGTCTAATTGCCTCAACTCCATTTTATCGCTGCACTCCACGTTAGGGCAGCGGACGGTGAGGGAGAGGATCTCTCGCTTTGCAAAGTTATCAGGGAAAAGCTGTTCTTCTAATAGCACCTCATTGTCAACAGGGCATCTTTGTCCAGTGTCCCTTAAAGTAATGAGAAAAGAGTTGTCAATCTCCTTTTTCGTAAAGAAAACAAAGCAGGGAGAGAATAAAAAAGTACAATAAACAATTGATCAGCCAATAACCAATCTCACTTGGCAGATCTACTTTTCATGTATGTTTCTTAAATCCAATCAACTTTTTCATCCCTATACAACAAAACGTTCGCATTCGAAAAGCTGCCAACCTGATGGACTTGGTGATGCACGACTGACAGAATCGATGTCCGCATGGTGTCTGCACAGCTGACCTGAGACCCATCAGACATATAGGACATTCGTACTTGCTTTCCAGCGGAGGGTCAAACTCGACATCATAACCTTGTTGGTCCGGAGCGATGCTATTGGTCGAGGGGTTCTCCGTTGGGCTCAGATACGACTCTTTCTCCATACCCGCTGCACACCCGCCACTGTCGCTATCATACCAAGCACCACAGATGCTGGACTTCTCTGTGTCGTTGCAGGCCATCTGTCATCACATCAAAAGAGAAAGGCATGATTATATATTTCAGACATAGAAACAAACAGATTGTCATGTATTGAGTTAGGCAAAGAGTTTAAAGATAGGAAAGTGGCCTACATGATTTATTCTTTATTCATTTGTTTGCTGAACCACAATGCTGCTGGGTGGGTCTACAAACTAAGAGACTTTTCCCCATCAACATTTGCCCCAAAACAAAACATAGAAGCATTGAGCAAGGTCATGATCACACATCCTAAAGTTAAGGCCAGAGGTACTTCCCATGTGTCAAAGTTAGCAGAGATCTGACACCCCGCCACAACCTACTTTTCACCAAACTCAATACACAGCAGTCTGTTCAAACACGTTTTAAACGATTCTTGTTGATATTATCAAAGCATACACATTAAAGTAGAAGATATTATGAGACATGTCCCTTATAAGCTTTCGTTTACACACCTTAGCTTGGTCCGGCCTCGCTTCCTAACAGAAGTTACAACTTCTTCCTGTATGGACTCCAAACATGGGGCGCAGCGTGACGTCACTGAGCAGCTCTCCACAACCGAAGTCTCGCGAGAATCAGTGCGAGTCACACGTGTCTGCTGGTCTCAGATCAGCCGCTGGAGACGCTGTGTTTGCAACGTGGTCCACCAGAGAGCGCTGTTACATGTTTTAAATAGTTTTTTATTTCGTTTATTTTGTTTTTGTTTTTTTGTTTTATTTTGATAGGTGTCAGCATTATTTTGTAATTTGATCATTTAAGGCACGACAATAATTTTAGAATGTGGTCCATGCCTGATCTGGCAACCATGTTGAGCGACTACACACGTTTAGGCTGGAATTTATAACCTTTAGAACAAGAACTAAATTAAACATCTTTTATTAAAACATACCAGTTGTACTCCCATACTACGCGGTGAAAAAGACGATTTATCATTATAACGTTAGTTACGCATATTTATACTATGTGTATAGTGACGTTTACAGGGACATTTTCTTATATTATAAATGTTTTTTTTTTATTTTGAGCACAATATTCTTTAATAATAATGGTTTTACATTGAAAAGCTATTTAAATTGTTTGTGCCAAAATCAATGTTATGCCTTGGGCCAGCTGAATAACTTCTGTTTGAAATGGACATCTTTATAAAGGTGTATCTATTTTTTCATGTGTCATGAACATCTGTCATTGCCTAGTGGTTAGAGAGCTCGACTCTTAACCCTAAGGTTGTGGGTTCAAATCTTAGGCCGGCGATACCATGACTTAGATATCCTTAAGCAAGGCATTGAAACCCTAATTGCTCCCCGGCTCTGCAGCATAAATGTCTGCCCAGTGCTCCATGTGTGTGTTCACGGTTGGTGTGTGTGTGTGTGTGTGTGTGTGTGTGTTCACGGTTGGTGTGTGTGTTCACGGTTGGTGTGTGTGTGTTCACGGTTGGTGTGTGTGTTCACGGTTGGTGTGTGTGTTCACGGTTGGTGTGTGTGTTCACTGTTGGTGTGTGTGTTCACGGTTGGTGTGTGTTTTCACTGTTGGTGTGTGTGTTCACGGTTGGTGTGTGTGTGTGTGTGTGTGTGTGTGTGTGTGTGTGTGTGTGTGTGTGTGTGTTCACGGTTGGTGTGTGTGTTCACTGTTGGTGTGTGTGTTCACTGTTGGTGTGTGTGTTCACGGTTGGTGTATGTGTTCACGGTTGGTGTGTGTGTTCACTGTTGGTGTGTGTGTTCACGGTTGGTGTGTGTGTTCACGGTTGGTGTGTGTGTTCACTGTTGGTGTATGTGTTCACTGTTGGTGTGTGTGTTCACGGTTGGTGTGTGTGTTCACGGTTGGTGTGTGTGTGTTCAAGGTTGGTGTGTGTGTTCACTACTGTGTGTGTGTGCACTTTGGATGGGTTAAACGCAGAGCACGAATTCTAAGTATGGGTCATCACACTTGGTTGTATTTCATGTCACTTTACTTTAGTTTTGTGTTTTTGTTTGAGGTCCGCAGTGTATGGTGTTCGTTTTAAATTACTTTTAATTAATTAATTAATTTTAATTAGAATGTCATTGTGCTGCTGATTTATGACAGTCCTCAAACGGTACAGTATGTACCGTGTGAAACATTGAGTCTGGCACCTTTAAAAACCTCACAGCTGAAATCGGCTCAACTTTTTCTCGGATGGCTCATTGTCAAGGCAGATCTTTGGCCTGTTAGATTTACGCTGGGCTGTCTTTGGTCCGATCACAGCCCACATAGTCAAAGTGTGGGTAGACGAGAGTCACAGTGAGCTTCTGTCACTTATGAAAAGCACATTTTATAAACAGTAAGGTCAACAACCTGGATGTAACAAGGCCCTTATTAACCAGACTCCGGATGAAGAGCACGCCCTCTTGACGAAACAGAAATTCTTGCAAATATTAACACAGACCTTTGCTTTTGAACAAACTTCCGGTTTTGTTTAGACAGGTTGAGTGCGATTAGGGAAAACCTTAACATACTCTTGATCACAGATAGGGAAAAATAAATAGAAAACAAGTATGTGAGCACATAAATACATATGCAGCCATAATGACAGTTTACCTTAAAAAAGGCAGAACATGCTACAGATTTTACCCCTTCATGTTTTTTCACAGCTTATCGCTTATATTGACAACAGGAGCTCTGTTTTTGGACTTCAGGACCACACCACCACACATATGTTCCTTATTTAAACACCACAAAGTGTTGAAATTGTATTGCTCATTGAGTTAAGGTAGAACACTAGAATCCATTATAAATCTTTTAGACCAGACCACTGCTGCTGAGCCTCTTGATGCTGGAGGTCTGGTAGTAGTCTATGGTTTTTATATCTATCTATCTATATATATATATCTTATATGATAACATTATCAGAAATAAAGCTGTATCTAATATACATAATAGTGTTTGTGCATTATAATGTCTGAAAGAAGTACAGTAGTAGAAGCAGGATTGGATTTGTTGCTCGTCTGGGTCATTCATGGGTTTTCCTTTAGTAGACTTCTCTATTTAAAGTCGTACCAGTTCAAATGTACTTCAAGGAATGTCAACGGCTCATAATCAAAACATAAAGGCATCCGTGAATAAAACCTACTCCCAATTTTTAACCTAAAAAGGTTAAACTATGATGTTTCCTGATTCCTAAGGAATACTGTTTTAAGGCATTGGCTGGAAAGATATCACATGTTTACGTTTAGTAGTCAGATTGCCAAAATACATGGGTGCACTGCTTATAAAAAAGCATCCATCAAGATTTGCAAACTTTGCAATGACAGCCCTCTTAAAATGTCCTTGTCTTTAAAAAGTTAAAGGGCCATTAGAATACCATTATTTTTTATTACATCCCTTTTATAAAATGCATGTAATATAACATAAATGTAATTTAACAGGAAACCGTTAAACCTAAGAGACCAACACTTACACAAAGTAGCTTGTAAGATGTGTTTAAACATACAGGCATGTGAAACAGCAATGACCTCAGTTGTGGATATAGACTTTAATCAGCTGCTGAGCCACTACAGAATAATGTGAGGTCTGTTCCTGTGGATAAGGAAATACTGTTCTACTTCTTCCTTAAACATTCACACACTTAAGCAAACACACATACAAGGGTAGGAACTAAGTTTGCTCCAAATTCTTTTTGGTTCCATGCAGTCCACATATACATTTGTAAAAAACCCACCCTTTTGATTCTGAAAAAAGGTATGAAAGACAGGTAGTGAGTTCAGAATTCTAGGAATTCTGTTTGTATTGTAAATAGGAAGGTAACCATACAGATTCTTAAAAAGACAAATATTAAAATAAACAATGTTTGCTTTTGCATCCATTATAGTTTATATTTTAGATGTGTTTGTGCATGTAATGTACAACAAATAAACAGAAATACATATTAGTTTATGAGTAAATTTAAGACACAAATTAAACATTATTGACTTAGGCCACTGTAGTTCAAAATATGTATCTATATTGTTATTTAATATTATTAAATCAATAGTAATGAAACATTTATATAAAGTTAACAGTTTGGTTCTTTTTCTGTTTTTCTGTTACACAGTATATTTGTCAACCAGTCGCCTATAAGAATAATATAAAACACAGCACCAAGAAACAACAAGGACATTCTGCATATTTGTGTTGATATATTTAAATGCACTGATGGTGAAAGGTACACAGTTAACAATACATCTGTGTGGGGCTGTGACGCACAAAACAGTTGCAATTAACAGGGCAAGTGACGGGCGCAGCAGCTTTAAGTGAGGCGTGTAAATGGACACTATTGAGAGAAAGCTGGCGACCGGCTCCTCAGCTCAGGGACTTACACAGTGCTCTAGAAACTTATGGCTTACAATGCACTGTTCAGTTCCAGCAAGAAAATAAATATGTTCTACGCTGTCTCAAAATTCCATGTGAAGTTTCAAAAGAAAGCCCATTTCCTGACAGCAGGGAGGCAACGAGTGCGAGACATCATGCATTGGACTGGATTAGGTTAGATAAGGCTGCAACAAAAACTCTACAAATAGCTAAAGTGTTAAACCTTATTTAGGTAAAAATCCTAATTACATTGTCAATCAAAATCCACGTTAATTCAGTATTTATTTATTTGTGTATACTTTTAGTCAACACAATGATGCTAAAGAATAAGAAGAGTCATTACAAAATTTTCAAAGTGGTCCAAAAGGTCTTTGTGTTAAAGGGGGAACATGTGTATTTAACCATATCTTTACAATTACAGCGGTATATGTATATATTTACATTGAATGCACTTTGAATGTCAGTATCTGCCAAATGCATAAACATAAATGTTTTTCTCATTGTTCTTGGTAGGAAAGAGGGCAAGGAGTCCAGCTGTACCACGCAGAATGGCAGAAAGCACCTGGAGTGACAGCCGGCCTCCGGAATTCAGTTTCCTCACACAGGATTGCGAAGAAGCTTATGTATCTCCCCCAAGACCAGAGTTTTCTCTTGCTCTATAGAAACAAGATTGTCGGTGAGAACAGCTGATGTCCTTCGAGCCTTTGGCCTTTTTGATGAAAAGAGTCCTTCAGTGCAGAGAAATGTCCACGGGTCTCTTGAGGCTTCACTTGACACTGTGTTGTCAACGTCAGTCACCAAACATTGGCTTTATTGCGTATCATTAAGAAAAGGTTGTTATTGTATATCTAATTTATAACAATATCTTTTAAATCAGTACAGTAACTCCCTTGCTTTTTATTGGTTAACACTTTAATGTAAAGTACTTCGTTTTCATGCACCAGGGCAAAATTTAAACACAGCATTGCATCTTATATATACACAAACAGCAGAATAGAAGTACAGGGTTAGTACAAAGTACTCACAGTGGAAGCCTATTCTTTGATGTGTATCCCAAGCAGTTCAGTTACAGTTTTTAATCGCCATCCAAGGCAAACAGAGAGAATATGCCCTAACTTGAACCTAAACTCCAAATGTTTATCTGGGTAAACATATGTAAAAAAAAAAAAAAGTTTAGTTTATTTATTTTTTATAAGCCTACATGAGAAGCAAGTCCCACAAAACACAATATACTGTATAAGATCTAAACTGTCATGGTACAGCTGGCACTACTGGGGATAGCCTTGCGTTTTGGGGACCCTTTTGGGCACATTAGCTTTTCAAATTTAGAATGGTGACTCTCTTCAATGGCTCGTTGTCATGTTTCTCAGCAAGGAAAGTTTGAGAGGAACAACGGGGTGGGCCAGGTTCCTGAATGAAGCCTTGTGTGTGTGCTTAAGGCTCATGGAAGTGTTGTTGCACTAATGAATTTGATGGATGCTTGCGGAAAACAGGCAATGCGTTTTAGAATTATTAAGCACTCTGCGACTTTTAACCTGGAATAAATGGGACGATTTGTGATTAAAACAAAGAAAAAGCTATTCAAATAAAAAGTAAACTTTTATATAAAAGACATGTTTCATGTTGTCATATTTTTTATGCACATGCTTTGGGTTATTTTCTATCCGTCAGATTTGGACACAGTTAATTCATGACGTCTGGTTTGCCAATTTTAAGCCCAACATACAATTAAAAGTTATATTTTAATGACATGCCACTTATATTTTATTATTTGTAAAGGTTTGTTTTGACATTTTAAACGGTTACTTTCATTGTGCATTCACATGTTTAATTTTGTCAAATCTTCCCATGAATTACTCACGGTAACCACTTTTGAACAGACTCTTGAACATCCAATTACATCATACGTGGAAATTTCATATGCGCCTTTTCTCCACCTCTCTTTCCCCAGCCTCCCTCTCCACCTCTTGCACAGTTAAACGGGTTGCCTCTCTCAGAAAAGCTTCTTTCTGCCTTTCATTCTCTAGCTACCACCGGTGAACCTGACAGCACAGGCAGAACTTTTATGTTTGCCATCGGATAATAAAACCAAAGAGATCTTCATTGTCATCTGGGATCACAAAGGACTGGAAGCAAACTGCACACAAGGGTAATGTAAAAGTGTCTTTTACTGGTCTGCACAAGTGATGCATCTTTGCCAGCATCTGTGATTCAACTGTAATTTTAAACACTGTCAAATAGAAGAGTTTTACCAAAGATTTATATATAGACTTTCAGTGTTGATATGAATTAGTTCTTATCTTATGTTGAATTAGGAGTGAATGGATATTTGCAAATTATAATATAATATATAATATAAACAAATATAATATCACTCATTTGGAAATGTATGATTATATCTGATTTATATAAGATTTGAAAACTGAAAATTTTTGGATATGGCTAAAATTTTGGGTGAAGTTTGTCAGTTCACCAAATCCTGATAGTTGCTTTGAACCTATGACCTTGTGTTTTGCCCTTTGGCAGTTACATGTTTTATGAGCTCAATGCTTATATGTCCGTTTAAAAAAATCCTACCTATACGTAGTACCCTTCACCTTTTTTGTGTGTTTTACAAGGTAAGCTATGCAGACATCCACTTATGACCTCTTATAAACTTTCTTCTAGACTTACGATCCAGGGGTTGTATGTATCATTATTTGAAGAGCTATTTCCCAAAACAAGATATGTGTCAAATTGAAAAAAATATGAGTTGGTTATGCCATTTCATAGGTAGTGAACCTATTCTCTGCAACAATGTTTCATGCCAAATCAATATATTTTATATTTTAAAAATGCTATAAATGCTGAACCTGTTTTTAGCCTAAATGATATATCCTCTCCACCAATTATAATTTCAATGCAATCCAACATAACCTACACATGGAGGTAGAAAATGGTAGAAAATTAGTCATTATATTTATTCGCTGATGTGATGCATTTTAAGTTATTTTGTTTTTGGTTTTTGGAATACATAAACCAAATGTTTTGATGGATTTGTAGCGTTTGGGAAAAAAATTATCTTTGAATTTACTTTTACATTTGAATTTCATTTAAAATATCGTTTTCTTATTTAACAATCATTATCTTACATTTTCAGACGGAGCCTATCTTTACCAAATTTTACTGAACCCTTAAAAACAAGTGGCAGTCTTTCAACCATCATGCTGCACAAGCCCATTCACCATCAGTTATGATACACACACACACAACCTTAAGTGTTTCAGTTTCTTAGCAATGGTTATTTTTTGCAAACATGACTCAGACCTATATCTTTCCATGCCATTAGAATGATTATTTAAGCAGAGAGAAACAGAACACCTAAAAGTACTTATAAGGAAGAAAATGGAACCAACATGTAAGCCTTTCAGCATCATTCCCATGACACCAAATTTGGCAACTGATTTTATCTTATCTGTAATTTTTCTTTGCTGGCTCTTTAAACAAAGTCCAGTAGACTATTCTTTACATGGTAACAAAACATTTTCTATATATTTTGGTAATTTTGCATGGTTATCTTCAACCCTTAGTTTGGTCAAGGATGGGGGAACCCAACTGGGTTCAATTAACCCTGAAAATGTTTCTATTTAACCCAACCATTGTTTAAATAACCCACCTTTTTTTACAAACTAATGGGGTTTGTCCCTTTTCGCCATGGGTTGAATTAACCCAGCATTTTTTTCATAGTTAACAAAAATTATCACAAATGATTTTTGTGTGTAAATTTTTGCTGTATAAAATTGAAATTGGAAAACTGGTCCTGAATATCAGCTTCAATAGAAAACCCTGCTGCATGCAAGTCGAATACATATAGCATTACTTTCAAAAGTAAACCACATGAACTAGCATTTATAGACCTTTAAGTCAAATGTGCCAAACTTTTTCTTCCCTAAAAACTAAACTGCATGAAAAGCATTCTTTTCTTCATCCATGAATGGCAGACATTCAGAATTAATTACAAGTTAATTCCCAATCCGGGTAAGATTGAAGTGGCAAACGCTGGCATGAGAGCTGTAGTGTCACTGTGGTATTTTTGGGGAATGAAAATTACATGTTTGTTTTTCTTTTTTAAAGAATTTGGAAATTCTCATTTGATAAAGTATATGCTCTCAGAACATAACCTAAAGAACCGGGTGCATATTGAAGGATGTTTTACTCTAAAAATGCAGGCAATAATAAGTGTTAACTTTCCCTTTTAGGTGAACCATGGCCATGTTTTTACTCTGTCTGAGTATGTGCCTCTGGGTCTCCTCAGCTACGGTGCTTTTTGATGATTATGTTTACATTGGTGTGTATTTGTTTAAAATTTATAAATTTTTTAAACTTATTCTAGTATTGCTTGAAAATCATTATTATATTTCTTATTAACATTAACACATTGTACACATGTTATCAGTCTGTCCATTTCCTCTGTATTAAAATACTTAATTCTGTATTAAATTCATGCTTACATATGTTCTTACAGAGCCAGAAAGCCCATTAAGTGTCAGCATACCCAATGAGCTTCCTCTCCGACCTCTGATGGGTGACACTTTAGTTCTTCCCTGCTACTTCCGGGACAATACGGTCGATGACCCCGGAGCGCCTACTATTGCCCCTTTGTCTCATCGGATTAAATGGAGTCTGGTCACCAAAGACAAGACCACAACTATTTTAGTGGCATCTGAGGGAATCGTAAATGTGGCAAAGCAGTATATGGATAGAGTCACTTTAGTGGGATACCCCACGACACCCACAGATGCAAGCATTAAAATCACAGAACTCCATTCCAATGACTCAGGAGCGTACCGCTGTGAGGTCGTGCATGGCATTGAGGACAATCATGATATTGTACATGTTCAAGTTCAAGGTATTGGTAAAAAGGAATGGAATTTGGAGACATTTTAGTCATTAATGCATTTAAACCTTAATATGCTTTTACATGTTGATTTGATAAACATTTTCTACAGGTATTGTTTTTCACTACCGTGCAATCACCACGAGATACACGCTGACCTTTGAGAAGGCCAAAGCAGCCTGTATTCAAAACAGTGCTGTGATCGCCACCCCAGAGCAACTTCAAGCAGCTTATGATGAAGGTTTCCATCAGTGTGATGCAGGTTGGCTTGCAGATCAGACTGTCAGGTCAGTTTATCTATTTTGTCTTTGCAGTTAATGTTTATAAAGCCGTAGAAAAAAAATATGAGAATTCTATTTACTGGTATTTACTATTACTTACTATTTACTCAGGTTCGATTTTCATTTTTGTTTAATTCATGTTACTTCTAACAATAGTTCTTCCCTATTTCAAATGAAAATAGTGCTTCAATTTGAAAAAAAGGAAAACTAGAGAAACAGGTCAAAAGAAAGGAAAAGATGTCTTCTATTTTTCATATTTTAAATGCTTTAAATATTTACTTTAAGGCAGTGCAACAGGGCATATTTGTACACAGTCAGAAAAAGCCAAAATATGTAATTTTTTTCAGGGGCTGTACCTATTCAAAACAGTCACATTGCACTATTAGAGCTCAATTGGAACACAATAGTATCATAGAGGAACTTATTGGTAGCTGATAAAGATACCTAAAGGTACATATTAGGATCCTTTTAAAAACTTTGTTGAAATTCTACAGACACTGGACTTGAATGACTACAATACATTCAGAAATTAAGATTTTGTAATCGTCTCTTTGTAGTAATACATTTTATAAATTTGAATCCAAGGTATCCTATTCATAATCCTCGAGAGGCTTGCTATGGGGACAAATACGAATTTCCAGGAGTGAGGACATACGGAGTAAGAGATGTGAATGAGACTTATGACGTTTACTGCTTTGC
Source organism: Triplophysa yarkandensis (assembly GCA_033220385.1). Lineage (NCBI taxonomy): Eukaryota > Metazoa > Chordata > Actinopteri > Cypriniformes > Nemacheilidae > Triplophysa > Triplophysa yarkandensis. Next base: position 16,731,430 of record CM065654.1, on the reverse strand, counting down.
TCTGACGATGAAAGGTACATTAAGTCACATTTCAGTTATGAGATCCATTTTTGAAAACTGATAAAAGGGTTTCGTTTTGTCTTACAGGAAGAGTGTTCCACACTACTTCCCCTAACAAATTCACTTTTGAGGAGGCTGAAGCTGCATGTCAAATGCAGGATGCCAGGTTAGCCACCACAGGACAGCTGTACCTGGCCTGGAAGGGTGGGATGGATGTTTGCAATGCAGGCTGGTTGGCGGATCGGAGCGTTCGCTATCCCATCAACATCGCCCGACCGCAGTGTGGGGGAGGCCTGCTGGGAGTGCGCACTGTTTATCTGTTTCCCAATCAGACCGGCTACCCTTTACCAAACACCCGCTATGATGCTTTTTGCTACTCTGGTACATAGATATCCACACACTAAAAATAATATATTTGAAAAAATTTGATTCAGGTTCTTCACACTGACAAATGTGTTTATCTTTTAATTTAGATAAGGATGAAGAAGGTTCAGGCTTTTTTGAGATATTTCCAGAGGTTGGCAGTGGAGTATTGAGCGTTGGCACAATAACAGAAAGCCCCCAGGTGTTTTTAAAGCCCACCTCTACTGAAAGTGAACTACAGGGGGAGGTTATAACACATAAACCGCCAGTGACATCCAGTGTAAGCCAATCATACACTGTAGTAGATGATACTCTGCTACCTCTTTTGCCACCTCCCAGCTCCACTGAATTTGGCTCAGAGGTTTTTAATTTGACTGGAGCTGTCATGTCTGAAACAGGTAACGTATGTCTTGTAATTATGTTTGCAAATTTTTTGTAAAGTATTGTGAAGTGGTTTAGTAATATGTTGCAAATATAAAGTGTTTCAAGAGTATTGTGTAAGATAACTTTAAATACTTGGAAATTGTAAGTTCATTGAACGGTAAAAAGTTATTATTTACTGTATACTTTTGATTATACTTTTATTCCCTGTCTAGGTATTGTGTTTCATTACCGTGCAAGCACCAGTCGTTATGCCTTTAATTTTGTGGAAGCTCAGCTTGCATGCCAAAGCATTGGTGCGGTCATTGCAAGCCCCCAGCAGCTGCAGGCAGCCTATGAGGCGGGCTTCCATCAATGTGATGCCGGATGGCTCTTGGATCAGACTGTCAGGTAAGTTTCACTACAGAGTTGGTAGCTCACATTTAGAAATTCACTCTTAAAATGATTAGAAATCTGTTGCGTGTTTGAGGTGTCTAGTAAAATGCATCTCAGACTATTGAGAAATGTATTCTAAAAACGTTATGGTTTTGCAGATATCCCATTGTGTCACCACGTGAGCAATGTTCTGGTGACCTTGAACATCTTCCTGGTGTCAGATCCTATGGAATGAGACCAACTGATGAACAATATGATGTGTACTGCTATGTGGACAAACCAAGAGGTAAAAAAATAGTTATACTGAATTCTGTCATAAATCATGTTGTGTAGCATCAATATAAGATCTTAATACTAACACTTTCCTGCTTTTGCAGGGCATCTTTTCCATGCAAGTTCATTTGAAGGATTCACCTATGTTGAAGCTGTGGCCTACTGCAAGGGTCAGAACGCTTCCCTGGCATCCACAGGAGACCTGTATGCTGCCTGGAATCAGGGCTTTGATATGTGCCGTAAAGGCTGGCTTAGCGATCACAGCGTACGTTACGCTGTCAATAAACCCCAGCAGCAGTGTGGTGGAGGAAAGGCTGGAGTTTACACAGTTTACGTGTTTTCCAACCAAACAGGCTTTCCTGACCTGAACACCAAATTCGATGCTTATTGCCTTAGGGGTAATTATGGAATTTGTAGTCGAAAACAAACATATATGCAATGACTTTATGTTTGATGAGCAACATATTTATTTCATGCTTTTTTATTGGTATATAGTGGATCTTGATTTGTCTCTGAATGAAAGTGAGCCAAACATAACTGTGACTGAGGAAGCAGTGAATGTGGAGTTGTTCCCTGATCTTCTCAGTCCAGGTGATGTACAGGTTTTAATATTTTAGGGTGTATGTATTGCTTCTGCAATTTTACAAGTTTAGAATGTGGGTTTTAGTTTAACTACCAGTCAAAAGTTTTGGGACACTTAAGTGACACATTTCTTATTATTTAAAAAAAAAAGTTTGATCTTAAGGTGAATGCCTAAATGTCTAAAATTTGTTTAATAAAAGAAAGTTAGCAACTATTAATTTTTTTAAATTATATTAAATATTAAATTTCAGTTTTTTTATGAATTTATAAGTAAGTACTAAAGAACTTTTGACTGGCAATGTATTTTAATACAATAAGTGGTTTACGAAGATCCTTGTGTTTTTAAAATATAGTGGATCTGGATTTGTCCCTGAATGAAAGTGAGCCAAACAGAACAGTAACAGAAGAGACGGTGAAGACCGACTCTTTCCCTGATCTTCTCAGTCCTGGTAACACATTGCATCTCATAATACCGGAAATGTCCCATTATGTAGAGTTTGGGACTGAAGTATTTCTTCTTTTTTGATAAAGAAATGTTTGTTTGTTGTAAAATACATACAATCTGTGTTCTTTTTCTTTTAATAGTGGATATGGATTTGTATCTGAATGAAAGTGAACCAAACAAAACGGTGACTGAGGAGACAGTGAACGTGGAGTCTCTTCCTGATATTATATGTATAGGTAATATATAGTATTATAAAACAGACTGAAAATTTTTGTGACTGGTATGTTGATCTCCATGACGCTAACATGCTCTTCTAATCGCTCATGCAACTGATCATTATGGAAAGGGAATGTTTATTTTGTTTTGGAAATATCCAGTGCCTTAGATTCCTACATATATATCTTTTTTAGTAGGTACCTCTTTTACAACCATCCCTGGATCTGGATCTGGTTCTGGATCTGGATCTGGATCTGGATCTGGCACTGGCTTTGGTTCTGGATCTGGCTTTGGTTCTGGCTCTGGGTCTGGCATCGGCTCTGAATCTGGCTTTGTTTCTGGCTCAGAATCTGGCATTGGTTCTGGCTCTGAATCTGGCATTGGCTCTGTCTCTGAATCTGGCATTGGCTCTGGATTTGGATTTGGTTCTAGATCTGGCTCTGGATCTGGCTTTGGTTCTAGCTCTGGACCTGGCATCGGCTCTGGATCTGGATCTGAGGCCAGTTCTCATCTCTTCGGGAGTGGAAGTGGAGAGCAAAGTGTATCATCTAGTTGGAATGGGGATCTGTCTGGATCTGGAGTCAGTGGGGATGTTTCAGGGTCAGGTCTAAGTGGTGATGACTCAAGTATCCTTGTGACCTTCTCAGGAAATGGAGAGGTTTTGTCAGGACATGGATCGGCGTCAGAGCGACCCCAGGAGGCTGGAGAAGGAGATCTCCTCACTTTCCCATTCGACCAAAGCTCAGGCATTTTAGGTTTGGACTTCTCTGGATCCGGGTCTGGCAGTGGATTGGGTTATAGCTCTGAAGGAAGTGGATCTACCTCAGACTTTTCCGGCAGCTCTGGAGAGATCAGTGGGAGTGCAGAACTTTTTGATATCTCTTCAGGATCAGGTTCCAGTGGGGAGTTCTCAGGACTCATAGATTTCTCTTCTGGAATGTTTTCCTCCAGAGAATCTAGTGGCGTTTCATTAGTTGATGAATCAGATGTCATCCTGCTGGATAGACAGTGGACCCAAGTGTCTACATCTCCATCTTTGGAAGAACAGGAGTTTGGCAGAAGCAGTGTCGATTTCAGCGGATCAGGACATATCTCAGGGTCTGGGATGAGAGGAGATTTCTCCGGGATGAGTGGGGATTTATCTGGGGCGAGTGGAGATCACAGCGGCTCTGGGAGTGGTTCAGTGTTTTCTGGTTTGACATATCTTGGATCGGGATTCACTGATCTCACAGAACAAACTCATAACCAAGAAGCTTCTGGAGTTTTGATATTCGGATCCGGAGAGGGGAGTGTATTTTCATCTGGAGGCTATGCCATTGAATCAGGCGAAAGATCCGGGGAATCTGCTAATGGTGAAATCACTTTCTTCATCAATAGTGTGGTGACTCAACATTTGAACAAGCCTATCCAAACCATGGAGATGGGAAGTGGAGTGGTGGAGTATAGTGGCACTGTCACACTATCGTCAGGGAGTGGAAACGAACAAACCATCTTTGCTAGTGGACAAGAAGATGAGCCAATCCCAACAACTAGTGACACATTAAATGTGAGTTTCAGTGAGGCTCTGGCAGCCGAACTGTCGGTTCAGGGACCATCAGGCCTGTACAATGATGCTGCCGGACCTGCAGTGCCATATTTAAAACCAGCAGGGATCATCAGTCAATCTGACACTATCACTACAACTTTGCCTTTTACAACTGAGCCTGCCAACACTCAACAAACCCCTTCTGTCCTTGAAGAACCTACTGTGAATGGTGAGGTTCCTTTTGAGTTTGTTTTTTGTTACTCCTGCAGAATAAAAATTTAGAGATTATGCTGGAAATAAATAATGCTATACTAAATTATGCACTTTAACGGATTGAGAAACGGATGGAAAAATAAATCAGTTTTTGTAATTCAATATATTGTAATATTTACATTTACATTTACATTTAGGCATTTAACAGACCCTTTTATCCAAAGCGACTTACAAACAGTCGAGGAGACAATGAAGCGGTAAATAGCCGATACAGCAATAGGGGTACAAGTGCCACAACAATGCTACCAAGTTACACAAAGCGAGATAAAACCTGTAGGTAGAATAGTTTCAAAGTGTTGTTTTTATTTATTTATTTTTTGGATAGAGTGAGTAGGTTAGAAAAGAAGGTACTTCTAGTGAGTTAGGTGTAGCCGGAAAAGATTAGGTTTTAGGTGTTTTTTAAAGTTTTTTAAATATATAAACATCCTATTATTTTCAAAACTATATTAAATCATTTTATATATTGACAGCTCCAAGCAATTGTAAATAATTAAATGTTAACAGATTTTGTTTATTACTTTGCAAACATAGTGTAATGGTTTTTAAAATATATCTAAATCTGGAAATAAAGGTATACACCTGACAGCTACAATTTATAGAGTCCTTTTAAATTCAATATAATAAGCAGAACTTTGATTTTAGGGGTATATAAAAACATTTCATATCATACCAATATGTTTTTAATATTTGCACTATTTTTATTTTCATACAGCACGGGTCTTAAATGGAAGTACCTAAACTGAAAAATTGAGTTGTCTGATTTGGCAAAGAAGTGAAAATGTGACTACATTTTTCTTTTTCTAAAAGCGATAATAGCTTCTGTGAACCCATGTGATCCAAACCCTTGTGGAACTGGATTGTGTTCAGTGAATGATGGGGTGGCCGTCTGTCATTGCCCACCGGGACAACATGGAGAAGAATGCCAGTTTGGTGATAATTTTTTCCTTTAAGAACCTGAAAATAATTCCACAACTGTTGTTGCTTTTAATGCTTGTTTTGTGTTGACTCAACTGAGTGTCTCTGACTGTCCTACTGTTTGCATTTATTTGTGAATAACTCCTGTTTGCTTGTGACTGATTTGTGCTTTCAAAGTCTATTTTACAGGTTGTTTGGCATGTGTGTTTGTGTGTTGTTACTGTAATGTTTGACTTACAGAGCTCTTGTGTTCAAAATATAATTTCGGTTCACCTGTGTTGTTTTTGTTCAGCTGCTGCCTTTGCTGCAGTCTGGTTTAATCTGCACGCCTGCTAACACCTGGTACAAGCTCATCCTCCTCAATCCTCTTCATGTGAATCTGAACTTAAATTCTGCTTTTGTGTTTCTGGGACTGTAAGAAAGCTGATCTGGATCATAGCTCTTATTAATAAGAATATGAGCAGTATAAAAGTGATCATGGATCGGCACTCTTACAGTGACCCTGTCTGTGAAATCCAAGCTGAAGTCTCATAATGTTGTAGTCATAGCACTATGAAAATCAGCAATGCGTGTTTATTCTAAATGTTATACATGATACATTTTCGGACAATGTCAAAAATAAAACAGTCACAGTAACAATATGAAAATATGGAAATTAAATATTTAAAAATATTATTGTATACAATTTTATTGTGAAATGCCCAATATATATATATATATATATATATATATATATATATATATATATATATATATATAGTCATAAATATATCATGATAACACTTACAGAATATTCTTCACAACATGGTTTTATGCATAACAAAATTCAGATTGGCTTTTTCAGACTGGATCTCAGAACCGTCCTTTCATTTCCTAATACATGTCTAAAACAGCATCATTATGCATTAAATCACTAAAACTCAGAGTATCTTCTCACCTTACGTCCATTTTCTGATGAGGCAGAATTCATATATTGAAGCAGCACACAGAGTTCTGATTCACCGATGCTCTCTGCCTGCTGGCCTACCTCTGTGCATCTTCATAGTCAGTCTTAACTGCTAAACCTTTATTTGCAGAGGTTGATGTTTGCCATTCAAACCCTTGCGCCAATGGAGCCACCTGTGTGGAGGTGGAAGACACTTTCAAATGCTTATGTCTGCCCAGCTACGAAGGAGACCGCTGTGAGATTGGTACGAGGTTTCGCTTCAGCTAATTCTACTAACGGTCTTTCAAAAACAACCTTAAGGGTGACACAAATCTCCGGGTGATGTTGTGGTGGCAGGAGCATCTCTGGACGCAGGCGGTGTTTACATGTTTATCCGCTTGTCTGCTTTATTTTCTGTTAAGAAGAGACTTTTGAACTTATGTGTCATTCAGGTGTGGTGAAGCAATTGTAGACACATTCGCAGGTTCTGTAAACACCTAAAGGGAAAGTATAACCCTGTCGTAACTACAACCATTCAGTGTCAGGAATAAGGTAAAACAAAACTGTCCGGTTCATAAATTCCATACGACCAGAGTCCATAAATATCTCGAAAGCAGGTGTGACGTTCATATTGTGAGGTATATTTGCTCTTGGCGTCATATGGAATTTAGTGGTCAGTATGTTTGAAAACCTGGAAATCACTTTATCTGTTATAGCTATGTGACTTGTTCTGTTTTCATGTGAAAAACATTTGCTGCTTGCTTAAAACACTGATAAAAAGATAAAGTGAGTCCAAAACAACCCTTCAGGCAATATACATTTGCATGTACAATATTAATGTCGTTGTCAAGATTGTCAGTTCTGTGTGGTAAAGCTTACATGTGCCACCTGATGTTGCTTTAGATGTTCATTCCTGTGAAGAGGGTTGGATTAAGTTTCAGGGGAACTGTTACCTGCATTTTTCGGAAAGAGAGACCTGGCTGGACGCAGAACAGCGCTGTCGGGACTTAAACGCCCACCTGGCTAGCATAAACACTCCTGAGGAACAAGCGTTTATCAACTGTGAGTCGTTTTAATGTGTGTGTTTCTGCACTGAATCACTTTTGGTGTTTTGTGATTACAATTCATCTTCCTGTTACAGCGTACGCACAAGACTATCAGTGGATTGGATTGAATGATAAAACTATCGAAAATGACTTCCGCTGGTCAGACGGGACCCCGCTGGTGAGCCTGCCTTATTCTCATACTGTATATTCTGATGTTATGGCTGAGATGCTTGATTTTGTTCTTCTGTTCAGCAATATGAGAACTGGAGGCCTAACCAGCCGGACAATTATTTCAACTCGGGTGAAGACTGTGTTGTTATGATCTGGCATGAAAATGGCCAATGGAATGATGTGCCCTGCAACTACCATCTACCTTTCACGTGCAAGACCGGTCCAGGTAACACTTAAACTGAAACACAGATTCTTAACATTGTCAACATTTAGTTTATTTCAACTCTGGACTTATTGCACTTTCACAGTAACATGTGGCCAACCTCCCGAAGTGGAGAACGCCAGGATGTTTGGAAACAAGAAAGATAGATACCAGGTGAATTCCATCATCAGGTACCAATGCAAAGAAAGCTTTAGACAGCGCCACCCACCTGTGATTCGATGCATGGCAGATGGACAGTGGGAGAAGCCTCAAGTGGAATGCATAGCCAGTAAGTTTCTTAAGTCTAAAGAGTAAATGTCATAAGTTTTTTGCAAGTTTAAAAGAATTAACATAATCTTCCAAAAGATTGTTAAACATCCATTTTTGGAAGACTATTTGCTTTGTGACACTGTCAATTGTAACGATAGCATTTTCTTTGTGTGTTTTTGTAGAAGTCAACACCAGACTGCAAAAGATATCTACTGTTCATCGTTCGCACAAAGTTAAAAGCACAACATTGGAGAATCATCTCTAAGAAGATTTGAAGAAATAGAGTTTCACTTTTAGTGCAAGTTTATATTTATTTTCTTAGCCCCTGGATTATAATGTATAATTTTTTTATTTAAAAGTTTAACTTTTTTCAGCTTTAAATAGTAAATCATCATATATAAATTATTTGCCCTCACTTCGGTTAAAGTTCAGGGACCTAAAACATAAGACACCACCAGCATTCCTAAAGATTTCTGCAAATATTTGCTGAAGGTATTTCATATGAGCTGGCTAGTGTTTCATGGCGAAGACACTGAGCTGAGAGCTTGGTTAGCCCAATACTCTCTCTATGATAATAGACAGAAAAGGTGTCATTTTCATCTTTATTTGTTAACAAATTATAAAATGATTCATAGGTCCATTATGAATTATAAATGAGGTGATGAAATGTGACATGTTTTTGTAATCCACATATTTAGAAGTCACGAACCTAGAGAAGTTTATAGCCATAAAGGACGTTTACACAAAACTTATTTATGTCTACCTTACAAGGCAGATTAAGAAAAGTTGCACAAGGATGTTAAATTCATTGTCTGTTAGAGAGCATAATGTGAAATGATCTATTTATTGATTTCTCACTACATAGAAAAACCTAATCATCCATCTTTTTCTTGGGATCCCATGTTTGGTAACAAAAGCCATGAATACTGTAATCAACCTCAGATCTTGATGGCCAAATCCAGTCAGATTATGAATGTAACCACACCATACGTATCTATGTTTGTAAGATCTAATTTGTCACCCAAGGCTGTGCAGGGCATAGTGCTTCATGGGGGGCCAAATTTATCAGCGATTGTTTGGTAATACACAAACGATTGATGATAAATGCCTTAAATATTTCACATTTTGCCTTTTTTAATGGTACTGCTTTGCTTTTGTCAGATGTACGAGAGGCTGTGCCTCTTTTTTCCGAATGGCAGGGAACTCTCTCTTCCACACCTTAGCCTTCATTTTCAACACAGCTGATATGACGAACGCAGCATAAACTGCAGACGAAAATGCACATGTTTCTTGAAAAAAACTCTTTTGTAAAATGTTTTTCAGCACTATAGCAACAGAAAAACTGTGGCATAATAAGAACTCTCATCCTTCATTTAAAACGTGACCTTCATAAGGTCATGTTGTGGGGAAAAGGACAGTCAACAGCAAACCCATGAGAACATTTTCAGGCCTGACTGTCTGTGTGCAATTTTGCCAGTAATGTCTTGAGTTTGAAAAACTGTATGACAGCAAATGAAACAACTTGCCAATAAAACATGCCATAACATCATCTTTAACACAGGATTCATTTGTGTTTTGGGCAGTGGTCTGTCTCATGAACATTTGCTCTATTGTATAGAGTTAATGGAAAGAAAAATGGTTTACCTCACTTAACCGCGTTTAGAAACATATTTTGTGCAAGTCTTGAGTAAATAGGAATCGTTTGCAAAATCGCAGGTGAAAATGTTTGTTTAATTGGGTGGAGTGTTAGGAATGAACAGCCCTGTGTCTAAATGGACCCTTTCAGGCCTCTTCTGATGGTCTAACCTGCTTCTCCCTGTTACCCAGAGAGCCTTACTTTAAAGCTTTTAAGGATTAGCTCAGCGCCATCTATTGGATAATATCATTTATAGGATAAATGTGCAAGAAAAAAACAAGCATTACATTTTAAATTTATTAATGACATTGGCAGATGCATTGCAAACAATTATTTTCACAATTGTGATTGTCTATTTCTATTATATTTTTTATTTCTGTTAAAACAACCTATACAATAAAGCCGGTGCAGGTCCATTAATCACTTTGTTTCATTGTTAAATATATTGGATGTGGAATGCACGTTAGTGGCAAACTTTTCTGGTTAATTATTAAATGGCTAAATTATTCTCCATTCCTCCAATTTTATTTTGCTACAAATTTGCAATATCCTTTGACTTTAATTAAGGTTTTCCATAAAACAATTTACTTTGTAAAAAGATCAAATGACTATAAATCGAACAGATTTAACCTGTAGTCCTACACACTTCTTTTTCACTATTAAAAAGCTTAGAAAATTGAGTTTTTGTTGTTGTTTATATACATTTTAAGTACACGTTATCCGAATACACAGCAATACAAATGGATTTAAAATAGAAAAACCGTAGCACCATTCTACAACTAGAAACACAGAGTTCAGGTAAAAGCAGTGTGCATAAGGTTGTCTAATCGTCACACCCCAGCAGCTCCATGCGTAGAGTTATCCTCTCGTGCCATTCCCAGGGCAAAACGCGTACAAAACGGGCAAAGAAGGGAGGTTCAAATAAGTTCTTTTTCGATGTGTTGTTGTCAATGTTGCCTTGAAAGATCTGTAGAAAACAAATGTTGTTATCAATGAGTATAACAATTAAAACCCTGCAAATTAAAAATTTCGAAGTGGCTGGCATTATAACCTTATCTCTTCCTGAGGTTTGATCCTGCATAATGTTCCATGACTGTCCGTCATCACTGTATGCAATCTTAAAAGCTGACACAAACTGCACAACACCAAAGTCTTTTGCTCCCTGAGTGATGATGCCGGTAATTCTTTTAGGTTTTTCCAAATCCAGCTGTAAAGTAGATATCCCAGTTACAGTATTTTGTTTAGATGCTTGTGTATGTCATGTTATGATGTATAAAGGAACTCAATAAGAAACCTCTATTTTGAAACTTTATTTGGTCATTCAGCACATCTGTATGTTAACTTTTTTAATGGTTTGAGACAGTATTTACATCTTTTGCAGAAGAGTGTCATTATTAAATATAATTTTACATTCTTAAACACTAATTTTGCCATTATTTGTAATTATTATTGTAAGAATTTTATTTTGCAGTACTGTGGAGAGACTATTTACAGTTTTTGCAGCTGTGCAGGTAGGTTTCTTGAAGCATACTGAAGACATTAACATAGGTCTTCTGGATTTGTTCTGTCTTACTTTTTCACTTTTTTTTCATATAATAATAGAAAAATAAATGATGACACCAGATATCTGTCTGATCAGACACACAAAATATCTCAGAGAATTTTTACAAAAAATTCTCAAATGAATGTTTTGAAAAGTAATTAAGAATTGTCACACTACTCAAAACAATATAAATAGCTGATTTAAAAATATTTGTTGGGGTGAAAAAACTGATGTGCCTAAGACTTTTGTACAATACTGTATATTGCATTTTATATTGCTCAAACCCATTATAAGCAATACAACAGAAAACAGAGGAGACTCACCTGGAGCCACTCAGAGCGGTTGTTACTAGCTGCCGCCCAAGCGTTGGTTTTGCCTTGCTTGTCCAGGCGAGCATAATAAGGGTGCCAGGTAAATGCATCTATACCCCAGGTGCGGTAGGCACTTGATGCTGAAAGCTGCATATCAGAGATGAGACGTGACTTCATGCCCAGTGGATCACTGCAACTAAATGTGCTGGAGTGCACTGTAATGTTGGGGTCAATGAGAATAACAAATAAGTAACAAAGTTGTAAAAACACATCTTGATAATTTTTAGTATTTGCTTTGAAAGATAGTAGAAATCCATGGAACAACCATTACCATTTAGCTCACAGCCCACAAGTTCCATCCGTAGAGTACAAGCCTTTCGGCACACCACAGGAATGATGCGAATATACTGCGCCACTATTGGAGGGTCAAACATGTTTGTCTTGGTTCCGTCATTATCTGTATTTCCCGCAAACACCTAAAAAAATCAGGAATAAACATGCGATGAACCTTTAAAATGTTGGATTTTTGCAGTGTGTTTCCCTGGCCCTGAACTTAATGGATCTACCTCCGATCAGGTAGCTTTTTACCTTGTCTTTTCTCTGTCCACCAGCTCTGTGCACTGTGTAGGTTTTGCCATCAAGACTGGACGCTACTTTGAAAGCTTTGATATACTCAGCTAGCCCCATGCGACTTGCTCCTTGAGTTATGATTCCAGTAAGACGCATCTTCTTTTGCATATCAACCTAAAATCCCAATATAAAGAAAACTCATTTAATTATCTTATATAATAAAACTCTTTTCAGGCATATATTTCTCAATATGAAATAAAAGCACATTTAACCTGAATCCATGGGGTCCTGTCCTGAGGTGCAGAGCTCCAAGCATTAACAATTCCCCTGTTGTTGAGACGAGCAAGCTCGGGTCCCCAGCGTTGCAGTCCTAGAATTCCAGAGTTAACAGAAGAAGCAGAGATCTGGGACTCTACGATCCCTCCTTCCTCCATTCCCAACAGAAATGTGCAGCCTGCAATATAAAAACAGTAAATGAATACTGATCATAATATATAAAATCCTCATTTATATTCTCCTACTTAATGTTGCATGACTTAATGCAAACTAATTTATTACTGGCCATATTCAGTTGTACATAAAAAGTATTTGATCCAACACACAAAAAGAGTGTATAAGATGGAATGCAAAATCACACATCCTTAATTTGAAGGACCCTAAAAATAAATATGGACACAAACAATGTATTACTCACGTTGCTGGCATTGCTTCCCAACGTATGGGGAAGGGCATTGGCAGTTGTAGTCTCCATCCAGATCACGACATAGGCCTCCATTCTTGCATGGCTGATTTGCACAGTCATTCACATCTGTGTAAGAGATCCAAAAATAACACACAAGTCCCTGCATAGTCTGCATATGACTGCAACAAAATACATGTTTGTTCTCCAATGTAATTATCTGTAAATTGGGCCTTTCATCTTACTGCAGTTTTGGTAAAGATCCACTAGAGGGAAAACTGTAAAGTCTTCACCCAAAAATTTAAATTCTTTAACTATTTATAAACCATCTTGTCGCTTTCTGCGTTCGCAGTACAAAAAAAGATATTTTGAAGAAAGCTGATAGTCGTACAGCAAAACCAAAAAGGACACAAAACAAATTCAAGTAAGTTATCAACATTCTTAGAAATATCTTCTTTTGTGTTCTTCGAAAGAGAGAAAGTTTTACAGGTTGAATAGCAGGAGGGTGAGTAAATAATTAAATACTTTTTATTTCTATGCCAAAAAAAAACATGTATTCAACAAATGGTGATCTTGCGACACAGTAAGACTACAATCTATAAAACAACAACCATATTAATGTCACCAACAACAGATGTTTTGGTTCTAAACTGTTAAGAGGATTAAGGAAGATGAAAACCTTCCATTGCTGAAAGCCTGAATACTCATGCATGCACATAAACACACCTGTTCAGAAAATGTTTAAATAAAATAGGTGACACTTGTTAATAAAGAAAGTTATTTGTCAATAGTTATTATATTGTTACACCACATACTCCTTCAAGATTATCATTTATTCTTCCCAGGATGCAAAAAATCTGGAAGACAAATATCACTTATGAATGATATAATACATTTGGATATAATACAGTCTGTTTTTACTGGTTGCGTGTCAAATAAATTAAACAAATAAAATTAATGAAACAAAATTTCCTGGCTTAGAAGACCCTTTTTAGAGTCAACAAGTTTATATGTGTAAAGATCTGTATTTTAAGCTTAGTGTACGCTTCGTAGCTAAAAAAGTTTCATTTAACAAAAGGAGAATGCCCAAAACACAATTTAATATAAAAATAAGTATAAAGATCAACCATGATCACCCATAGATATAACATTACACTCTGAATGGTCTAAGTGTCCTTACAAGATTTATTTACAACAACATGTACAAAAGGGCAAAACATTTAAGAAAAGAGACTTGTCTGAACTGGAAAATTTGAACAAAGCCTATTTAAAACTCCCTATATTATATTATAGTTCTCACTAACCACTACTGACTGTTCAACATCCTGGGTGTGTCTGTTATTTACACCAGTACCATTGTACATAGATTTATAAGACTGGGCCCACTTAAACTAAATGGAGGAGGATATAGCATGCAGTCATAGCTTTAAGAATATTCGTCATGAAGGAGGAACGTTCATACATGAATCACTGAGTCAAACAGGCACTATAAAACCGTTTTGTCTACTTGTTCATTTTTAAGAAAGTCAGTTTTTCCGAATGAAGGATTTGGCCAAACCAAGAGCGAAGTGAATATCTGTGGTGTTTTATAATAAAATATGGTGACAGAATACAAGTACATGAAAAAAGCAAATATTTGAAAGAGAAGCACATGCTTAGGGTTCCAAAAAACATAATGCTTAGCTTAAATTAATAAGAATTTATTAAAAAGCTGCAGTTATTACTTTTACTGTTTTACTGTTGCCTAGGTATTTAAACATGTGTTCTTTGATTTAGATTTTCTTGGACATTTAAAAATTCGTTTCTGGGTCAAAGTAGCTAAAAGTGGAAAAACAGGCCAGATTATTTAAAGATTATTCAACATTGGTGGGTTTCCCTAAAAATGAGTCAGGTTCACCAAGGTCACTTTCTTGTATTCAAAAGCAGCTGGAAAACATGGAACATACTTTAGGGCTTTATTTTTTTAACATGACACACACAAGTAATCTTAAACAACGAAACTGTCATAAATGACTCATCTCTAAAGTATGTGTTTCTTAAAACTTACTGATTTGGCAGTGTGCACCCTCGAATCCTGGTTGGCATTTGCACACATACTCATTAAAAACATCTCCTCTTCTGGAGTTAGTGATCACCTCACACATCCCGTCATTTTTACACGGGTTCGGGTTACATGGACCTTAAGCCAAAAAATAGGTTATAAACTCTGATGTGAACCTCGCAATGTACATTGGATTTGAATTTAACAGTAAAGCTCTTTCCTGACCGCTCTCTGTGGCATTGCAGGTATCTCCAGCAAATCCCTCAGCACAGATGCATAAGAAGGGATCTTGTCCGATGCCAGTCACGCATGTTCCTCCATTCTGACACAGGTTCACCTTGCAATAATCTCCTGTTGAGGCACACATAAGCAGAAGCAAACGGAATTACAAAGCTTAGACTGGAATTAGCTCTTATTTTATAATACGGCAATGGGCCTACTGGTCCTGCATATTAAGCTTTGGGAGATAAAAAGAAGCAAACAGAGCAGGAATTTCTTTTCAAGCTTCTGAACAGGATCAAGAGAGTATAAAAGATAAGTGATGTGAGCAGCATAACCAATGTGGATGCTGAGCCTTCAAGTGCAGAACTTCCCATTAAATAAAGGAATAAAGTGGACATGATCGAGAGAAGAATGACTTTTTGTGGTTCTGCATGTCAGCATGAGTGTAACAAACCACATATCTTGAGCATTTACAATAAAACAACAAGCAGTTAACTAATTAAATGCGGCTCATGTTCTGCATGAGAAGCATCGCCATTCATTGTGTTTTATTCAACATGAAAACATGGAATACTCGAACACGCTTTAAATAAAGTTACACAACATGTCTGCTAAGAAGCTGGGAGATTTGTGTCATGTTTACCCACTGAGCTCATTAAGATTACATGTATAGTGAAAATTGTAAATATACTTTCTATAACTTTTCATATATACTACTATGTACAATAGCTGTCCACAGATTTATATTACATCATTTTGTGGTATTCATTTTAATTATTATATTTTCCATATAAATGCAGAGAAACATTTTTAAACCTTTTTGGATTATCTGTCAAGATTAGATTGAACAATCTCTCTAGATAAATATTATTATTAATTAATTATAAATAAACAATCACAAAATTCACACAACATAAATATTTTTTATAAATAATTATGTCTATCTAAACATAATATAATAATGCTAAATGTTTGATTTTTATAACAAATGAACTTTCCACAATTACAAACTATACTGAATTACTGTTGATATTGTATAAAAAAACAAGCAAGAATAAATATCTCAAAACGTATCTCAGATATCCTCTAAAGTTCTAAAAGCTTGAAAAAAGAACTCACCATTTACAGCACAAATACTGCCAACAACTATACTAACAAAAGCGATTTTTCGGGCGAGCCTGCGAGTATTCATATTGGTACTCTACTGTTTGTTACTCTCGGACTGTCCTGACCGCTATGTGTCTGACGTCATCCTCATACATGGAGACGAGCTCATGCACTCAAGTGGCGCTCGCTGCAGAGCGAATGGGCGGAGTCTTGACGTCAGGGAGGAGGAGCAAATGTGAAGAGAGGAGGAGCTACGCTCGTCAGGTCGAGAGGGGAGGGGCTATGAGTAAACTCCTCCCACCTGCTCTGCAGCGAGTAGCCTCTCCACTGCTAATTTTAGTGAAGTTATCACACCAACTAGCATCATTATGCACCCCTGACTTCCTAAAGTTGGGTTCAGCAATCTATTTATTAACATATTTGCACTGTGCACGTGTTTTGGAACCCGTCCGTTAAGTTGTGTAACATATAACGTAAACAGTAGAGTTTTTCGCGAAGAAGAAGTTCCACTCGGAACTCACTTCCGCAGTAGTCCCGCGTCAATCACGTGATGCTTTTCGCGTCATCGGATTGGTAGTGTGCCTTTATAAAACACACTTCAATTGTAAGCTCAGGATACAAATATAACCTGCAATAATAATAAACCTCGACGTGTTTTATTCTAACATTGCTTTAAATATCCCACTTGGTGCGCAGTGGCAACATTGCGTACAATATGGTAGAGTTTTGGATGCGGAGAGTGGGACGGCTATCGACTTCCGGTCGGGTTCTATGCTGTGGGGACTCAAATATATCCTGGATAGAGACACGTCGTGGTCTAGCCGGTATCGTCGTCGGTTTTAACAGAATAAATGTCTTATTTTAATACATTTAATTGATAAAATCAACCTTAGAAACCTGCAAAGACGGTAAGTCACAAGTAATGTCAGTTTGATGTAAATAAATCCGGCATGATGGACGTAAATAGCAGAGCAGCCATATCGTCACATGTTAATAAAGAGACATGATCTCATCTGATCTGCAGGGATTTCTCATTATTATGCATTTAGTCTTAGATATAGATTTAACACAATAAAAGTATATTAAGATTTTTATTAAGGCAATTAAAATTTATTTGTGTTAATTAATATTTAAGATGGGTCAATCTTTATTATTATGCAATACAGTAAAATTTGAGCTCGTGAGAACTTAATTTATTGAAAGACTTCTATAAAAATGAGTTGTTTTTATTGTGTTCTTAACTACACTGTAATGTTGTTTTCCAGAGTGCTGACACAGGATGGCAGAAGCTCATCAGGCTGTTGCCTTTCAGTTCACTGTGACCCCAGATGGCATTGACCTTCAGCTCAGTCATGGAGCCCTTCGACAGGTCTATCTGTCCGGTCTCCACTCCTGGAAGAAGAGATTCGTCCAGTTTAAGGTACATGGATCTTACATGAGACAGTGTGTTCCCGGGATTGTTTGTTACAAACATCTTAAATAATATGATTTTACGTTCTCAAAGAATGGGGTTTTGAATGGGGTGTACCCAGGAAGCGCCCCGGGGTACATGCTGGTGATGGCCGGGTATATGGGAAGAGCGCATTATTTAAAGGCGGACCCTTCTTTAGGCCTGCTCTTCAAACTTGGCAAACATGTACCAATCAGGTATGCTGAATTTATTCTATTCAATTTATGATATTCTATATCATGTCTTGTATTAAATTCTTGTTATGTCTTGTTGTTGTGTTTTTGCAGTAGGTACATGTCTTCTCAAACGCAGATGGTA